>OLKM01000384.1:0-37500 GCA_900291075.1 Melanogrammus aeglefinus | reverse complement strand
CACTCACTCACTCACTCACTCACTCACTCGCTCTCGCTCTCTCGCTCTCTATATCTCATGTGTGTTTAGTTGACTAGTTTGTGTGTTTGTGTGTGTGTGGGGTCTTTAGGCCGCAGGACTTTCCCACGGAGCTTCATGCCTCAGGAGAACCTGTTCCAGCTGGTTCCGTCCAGTCGCACGCGGAGCTACAACGGAGAGAGCAGCCCGCAGTACGGAGACCTGTGGACCCTTGCTCGCCCCATGGAGAAGAGCTGTCCGCGCGCCACGCCCAAATGTGAGTATACAGAACCGGTCCCTCACGGCCAGCAGCCACTGAACACCAGGACCTGCTCATGGTCAGGTCGCTGCTGGTTCATACCTGCAAACTAGTCAACTTTCGGCGAAATTCGCCATTTTCAACTCAAAGTAGGTCATTTACGTGAATCGTGTAGATCTGAAGAGTTTTTTTTAAGGAGTGAGGGGGGGGGGGGACTGACCGACCAGCCAACCAACCATAGACTGTATAATAACGACTGTATAATGAGCGAGAAACAAGTTTGCTATCTTCACAATAAAAACAATCTTTGGCCAAATGACTCGCGTTCCACGACCACCAATCATAATCGAGATAAACCACAGCGCGCGTCCGCGTCCCCCCCCCCATCGTTTCAGCCTTCAGTGGACTGCTCAGTCGTCAGCGAGTTACAGATTCAAGTTTTGATGTCTCGTAACCTGACAAAAAAATGTATGCTGTATAATTTTAACGTTGCTGAAGTAAACTATTAGCTAGACCCGTTCTACGTCACCCAGTTAATGCGAAAAGAATACGTTTGTGAAGGCTAATCTCCACAGCATCCGTATTATCTGATATTACTGGCAGCTATGTCGTTGTGGTCAGATATGAGAGGGATGGAAGCGAACACGCAATGAAAAAATACACATCCGTGTGTGGTTCAAAGGGAAACACCAACTCTATTTGTCGCCCGTTCGGGTTGTCGCCGAAGTTTTGTTGCGCCACAAATCATAATCTGTCGCTGTGCAAGTTTTGTCTAATTTGTCGCGCTACAACAAGATAACCACCATTGCATGTCTTTTGTGGAAGAGGGAGAGACGTCGGAGGACCTGACGCAGTCTATTCATAATATTGTAATGACCACGGAAGAGGCAGTGAATGAAGTAGATTTATTAGATAGGCCTACCTAATAAACCGTTGGAACACACAAGACCGGAAACCATAGCAACGCCGGTAAACAAACCCCGTGAAGCCCAATCCCTATGAGAGCTCCCAACGCTACGGCCACCCGGAGGCGCACAGAGCTTTTGGCCGTGACATTATCTATACTATTATATTATATACTATTATATGTAGAGCTCCGGGAGTCGCCGACGACAACAATCACTTTCTCCTCCATGCTGCGGTTCACCCCGGACTGCACTACACGGAGTTGGCCGGTTGAACGCTGATTGGCTGTTACGTTACACATGCCACCCAGTGGCCACGCTGTTGAACGCTGATTGGCTGTCATCACGCGAAATTCGTGTCAAAGTTGAAATATTTCAACTCGAGTGAATTTGTCGCGCCACAAATCCTCTTGAACGCGCTCTGCCTGTGCACGGCGAAAGTGTGGCGCGACAAATCAAAACTTGTCGCCGGTTTTCTCTCACGAAAAATTCGCCCGATGCGCGTCTCTACGTTCACTTTGTATGGGATCCTGTCGCCCCGTCGCGTTTGGTGTGAACGCACAGTAGGAACCTGGACGGATGCAGTTGGGTTTAACGTTAGGGTTAGGGGTTAGGGTTATGACAAAGAATGAGCGCTGACCCAAACGATAAATATTCTGATGATTATCTTTTCAGAAGGAGAGAGCTTAAAGAGGATTGAAGCATCGTATGTTATGACAAAGAATGAGCGCTGACCCAAACGATAAATATTCTGATGATTATCTTTTCAGAAGGAGAGAGCTTAAAGAGGATGAAGCATCGTATGTAGCCCAGCTTGAATCAGGGCTTAAGTGCAGGTGGAGCTGCTGGAGGTGAAAACGGAGGTGAAGGGACAGCAGTACAGCTTCCCGCTGTCACACTATTTAAAAAAAATTGACAAAGCGGGCTATTCCAAGTGCAGCCTTTGCGCTAAGGAAATAAATTCGGTCAAAAAGGGCTCCCATGCTCTCATGACACACTGCCAAACAGAGTGTGCACTACATTAACAACAGCCAGTGTTCTACCTCATCCTGGTCCAAGCCCGGCACAAAGTGCTTCCAATGGGCCTGAAGCAATGAGGGATCGAGTTAGGGTGCCTGTACCTATATTCCAGCGTGTTGCAAATGCAGAGGTGTGTATATATTAAATAGGCTTGTATTACTATGTAAAAAAAAAAAAAAGATAACCATTATTTCACTTTTTTCATAGTAGGCTCATGCCATAGCAGTAGGCTACATTACCAGGACAAATTGTACAGGGTGTGAGTCAGTTTAGAGTCAGTTTAGATTAAATGTATTGAAAACACTCTGGGCTAGCACTAACAGCTTTACAGTAGCAATGGCAATGTATCAATACGAGCCAAAGCCGTGGTCACAGGGTTATAATAAATGGCAGGGCAAGGTATTAGCAAAAGTTGAACTGATGAAAACCTAATAATGCTTTCTTTGCCTAGGCAATGGTTCTCTGTACTATGGCCGAGCATTCCCTTCAGTTTTCCTTTACACCGGTGATGGTGAACCTGACCCAAGAGCTGGCAAAAGACAAAGTAGCTCTGAGTCGGCTGAAGCTTAATTTACATGTTAAAATAGCAAAATTTGACTGGGAGGGGGATGCCCCCAGACCCCCCTACAACAGTTTAGTTTGTCACCTTTTTCAACCCAGATGAGTTTGCAGGTATGTGGTTGAACGATGACTACAGCATCACACTGACCTTTGAGCTAACCATCCGACAGCACCAGACAAGGGTCCGTCATTTGAGATTAAAGAAACAGGTAGGGCAGAGGAACAGACGGTGCAAAGGGCTGCTTTGTTGAACAGAAAAAGAAATGAACAGAAAACTCAGCCTCAGTGAGGTGCCCAACTTCGGTTAGGGGGGGGGGGTTTACCGGGGGTCTTACTGAAGACGTGTAGATGGCAGTGGTTGTGACTGATTTACCAGGAGGTGTGTCTCTAACGGGGGTGCTTCGTGTCCTCCACCAGCCCTGCTGCGCGGGTCCCGCGGTGAACTGGGGCAGGCGCAAGCTGCTGGGACGAGGGGGGTTACCGGGGGTCTTACTGAAGACGTGTAGATGGCAGTGGTTGTGACTGATTTACAGGAGGTGTGTCTAACGGGGTCTCTCCCCCCCCAGCCCCCCGGGCCCCGGTGAACTGGCGGCAGGGCAAGCTGCTGGGACGAGGGGCCTTTGGCGAGGTCTACCTCTGCTACGACGTTGACACGGGCCGCGAGCTGGCCGCCAAGCAGGTGCCCTTTGACCCCGACTGTAAGGACACCAGCAAGGTAAGTCACACAGAGACCGGTGGTCCGGACCGCTGGGCCACACACACATTCATGTTTAACCCTTATTGTACATCTTCGTAAGTTCCAGAAACCTCTTCCATTAATTGTGTTCATCTTCATCCCTGTCTGTGTGTGGGTATGTCTGTCTCTCTCTCTCTCTCTCTCTCTCTCTCTCTCTCTCTCTCTCTCTCTCTCTCTCTCTCTCTCTCTCTCTCTCTCTCTCTCTCTCCTCTCTCTCTCTCTCTCCTCTCTCTCTCTCCTCGTGTCTCTCTCTCTCTCTCTCTCTCTCTCTCTCTCTCTCTCTCTCTCTCTCTCTCTCTCTCTCTCTCCTGTGCGTCTCTCTCTCTCTCCTGTGCGTCTCTCTCTCTCCTGTGCGTCTCTCTCTCTCCTGTGCGTCTCTCTGTCTCTCTCTCTCTCCTGTGCGTCTCTCTCTCTCTCTCTCTCTCTCCTGTGCGTCTCTCTCTCTCTCTCTCTCTCTCTCTCTCTCTCTCTCTCTCTCTCTCTCTCTCTCTCTCTCTCTCTCTCTCTCTCAGGAGGTGAATGCCCTGGAGTGTGAGATCCAGCTGCTGAAGAACCTCCATCATGAGCGCATCGTCCAGTACTACGGCTCCCTGAGGGACCTGGACACCAGGAAGCTCACCATCTTCGTGGAGTTCATGCCCGGGGTATGTATCCCGTGTGTGTTTGTGTGAACTACGTGTGTGTGTGTACCATAAAACTTCCACTTGAATCCACTTTCTTGATGAGTTAGCATGAAATGTAGAAGTTAGGGCTGTGCAATTAATCGAATTTCGATCGCGATATCGATTTTGGGGTCAAACGATCTCCAAACTCGTATAATCGAGTTGAAACGATTAATTTGACGATGATGATTATGACATAGAAACACGTATAAGTATCCAAAATAAAACCTTTTTCGTGTGTAAGTGTACTGTCTGCCACAACATTCTGAATCTAACATTTGATTTTTATAAAAACATTTCATGAATACAATATAAGAGACGCGCATGCGAAAGCATTCAACGCGGCGAGAGGGAGTACAATCAAACAGGCGTACTGCATCAGGAAGTATGCCGTTGGCAGGAGGCGGGACATGCCAGTGAACCGCCAATCAGCAGCATCGGTCTACGCTGCTGATTGGCGGCTCACTGGCATGTCCCGCCTCCTCCGTCTCTTATATTGTATTCATGAAATGTTTTTATAAAAATCAAATGTTAGATTCAGAATGTTGTGGCAGACAGTACACTTACACACGAAAAAGGTTTTATTTTGGATACTTATACGTGTTTCTATGTCATAATTGATTGTGTCAATAAATGCATGTTTTCAAACTCAAAAATAATCGTTTGAATAATCGTGATATCAATATTGACCAAAATAATCGTGATTATGATTTTTCCCATAATCGAGCAGCCCTAGTAGAAGTGTACATTTCCTGAAAGACATTCAAATATGTGTTCCCCTCCCACCCCACAATTTATATGGGAGTATAGATCCTGTCTAGTATGTCTTCGTATCTTCAAAACTTCAAAAATTCAGTTACAAATAAATCCCAAAACTAACACGAGTACCGTTTAATATAAAGTAATCAAGCAAAGGTTTTATCAAGGACTCTGGTCAGGGTATAGTCCTCAGGACTATACCCTGGAGCTAGAGAATGGACCCCTACCTGCCCATGAAGGACTGAACCATTACCAACTGGAACGGGTCATTAGTAAGAGGGGTGAATACTGACCCAGTACTAACAGGGACATGTCATTAGTGAGAGGGTGAATAGTGACCCAGTACTAACAGGGGCATATCATTAATGAGAGGGTGAATAGTAACTCAGTCAGGGCACCTGTCACTCAGCCTCTGTCCCCCCCCCTCAGGGCTCTAGTCCTCCTGTCACTCAGCCTCTGTCCGTCCCCCGTCCCCCAGGGCTCCATCAAGGACCAGCTGAAGGCGTATGGTGCTCTGACGGAGAACGTGACCAGGAGGTACACCCGGCAGATCCTCCAGGGTGTCTTCTACCTCCACAGCAACATGATCGTCCACCGGGACATCAAAGGTAACGCATGCAACCCCACGACCCCCCCGACCCCAACAAACCCATGGCCGCGTGGGGTAAGGTAGGGTTAGGTAGGTAACCCTAGGTTCTGCGCAGAAGGCTGGCTTCTGTCCTTAATGATTAGGATATTTTATGGCAACAGGAACCCATCTTCTTGAACCTTTATTCATCCAGAATTGGCCCATAGAGGCCACCATCTCTTCTCCAACAGCATCTGGGCCAAGGAAGCCCTCAGATATCAGGGTTTCCTTCTGTCCTCTCACTGGCTCCAAACTGGACGAGGAGAGCAGTTCCGCCTGCTTCATTCTCTCCCATAAGAAACAGGTCACCCCTCTACTGCCTGTATGGGCTTGTGTCCTATGACGCCTGTTTTAACACACGGCAGGCATTAACTGTCCTGTTGTTACAGCCGCGGTACATACAAATAACAGCATAGCGTAGACATGACCCTGACCAGCAAGGCCATTCCTTAAGGGAGTGTCATTGTTACCTGAGCTGTAGAACCCACAATAAAGCTGATTTAGAGAGCCCTGCTTTGAACACGTCTCCTGCTGCGGTTTGTAGGTTTGATGGTGATCTTTGCGTCGGTTGATCATCCAGAGAGAGGAGCACAACGTCTGGGGAGGAGAGGGGAGCACAACGTCTGGGGAGGAGAGGGGAGCACAACGTCTGGGGAGGAGAGGGGAGCACAACGTCTGGGGAGGAGAGGGGAGCACAACGTCTGGGGAGGAGAGGGGAGCACAACGTCTGGGGAGGAGAGGGGAGCACAACGTCTGGGGAGGAGAGGGGAGCACAACGTCTGGGGAGGAGAGGGGAGCACAACGTCTGGGGAGGAGAGGGGAGCACAACGTCTGGGGAGGAGAGGGGAGCACAACGTCTGGGGAGGAGAGGGGAGCACAACGTCTGGGGAGGAGAGGGGAGCACAACGTCTGGGGAGGAGAGGGGAGCACAACGTCTGGGGAGGAGAGGGGAGCACAACGTCTGGGGAGGAGAGCAGCGCTCAGCCTCGTGTAGCTCAGACCTGGGCGGCCGTCTCCATTCAGTTCAATTCATTTCCATTCCATTCCATGCATGTCTGTGTCTTGAGTCACACACAGACACACACACACGAGAAGTGGAGCAGAGTGTGTGTTTCTGTGAGATAGTGGGGCTCGATGAGGTCTTTGGTCACGTCGCTCTGACTCGGGATGTGAAAATGGAGCAGTCTGCCCGTCTTCCCCTCTGTAGGGCGTGGAGGTTGTGTCTTCTAACACCGGGATTCCACCGGACGCGTTGCGGCTGCAGCACGGCTGGGCCGCGGAACGGCTGCGACTTCTGCCCTGCGTGCTTTTCCACCGGGCGCGTTACGGCAGCGCAGTGCTGCCTTCCGAGCCAGCCGTGTTCACGCGAGATCACGAGATCACGCGATCACGCGATAATCCTAAACCTAATGTACTCTCCTCCCACTCCCAAAACGACTGCAATTAAATGCCACGCTTTGTCCTTCTTGTCCTAAAAAGGATGATTTGGTACATAATGACTTCATGTTGCTGAACTTGGACAATATGTCTATCGTCGTCCATGTTGCCGACCCTCTGAGACCCTTTGATTGATTGACTGCTGACCTGGTGCCACCGGTCATGACGTAATAATGTTGATGTGAAGTTGTGATAGGCTACAGTGAGCTGAGTATTGTGTTTTACTTTGAAAATTCACCGGATGCTCTATTGGCTTTTACTTTTTCACTTCCTGCCCGGCTCGATCTGCTCTGTTGAAATTGACGCGGTTCAGCAACGGATCGCGTCAAAAATAGAAATGCTACGGAACGATAGCGCTGCGGCGCGGCGAGCCGCTCCTGGGGCGCTGCTGAGACGTTCCGCAGCGCGCCCGGTGGAAAGGGTCTCATTGATTAGAGTGGAAGCTATCTGCTGGGGTGACCGCGGCCAAGACGTGCCGCGGCCGTAACGCGGCCGTAACGCGGCCGTAACGCGGCCGTAACGCGGCCGTAACGCGGCCGTAACGCGTCCGGGTGGAATCAGGCCTTAAATCTGCCCCGTGGAGGAATGACCCACTAGGACCCGGCTGGCCTTATGGGGGGGCCCTCTGAAAGGCTCCATTCCCACCCTCGCTGACCCTCATAAAGGGCTCCATTCCAACTGCCACTCGCCCTCCATGAGGCAGCAACCAAGTGCTTGTAGAACAGCAGAAAGTGACGTGTTGTCGTGTCATTGATGTCACATACAGCCTCTTTAGAGTTGGGGAAAGTTCCTCCATTTTTGATTAGGGGACATTTTCTTACATTAACTTGCCACAAAAAAAGCCTGAGGTTGCAATTGTAACTGCTTTGAAGGAACAATGTTCAGTTGCTTCAAGATAAATAATTCTAATGAAAAATGTTTGGTAGGGTCAGGTTATGAAACAATGAGGTTCTGTCTCACGGAATACGGTTGAACACTTGGAGAACTCTTCAAACTGTCTGTCTGAAGATCGTCTTTGTTCCATTTCCACCAGGCGCTAACATCTTGAGAGATTCCACCGGGAACGTCAAGCTAGGAGACTTCGGAGCGAGCAAACGCATCCAGACCATCTGCATGTCTGGCACGGGCATCAAGTCCGTCACCGGCACCCCCTATTGGATGAGTCCGGAAGTGATCAACGGAGAGGGGTATGGCCGCAAAGCAGACGTCTGGTAGGTGGCTGTTCTGTCAGTGGATTCAACACATTCAATTAATAATACCTTAAAAGCCGATGTTCAATATGCAGCTGTGTTATTAACAAAGTCATTCACTCATAGCCTAGGTATGTGTACGGTAGCCTATTCCGCTACCAACTGGCTTTAACTTCATATGAATCCCTAACTTCGTGTGTATGTCCTCTTTGTCGATGGACGATAATGTTGCTTCGTGGGGACGGTGTCGTGTGTCTCTCCAGGAGCGTGGCCTGCACCGTGGTGGAGATGCTGACCCAGAAGCCCCCCTGGGCGGAGTACGAAGCCATGGCGGCCATCTTTAAGATCGCCACGCAGCCAACCCGGCCGCTGCTGCCCGAGGGCGCGTCCGATGCCAGCAGAGACTTCCTGCGCCAGGTGTTTGTGGAGGAGAAGTGGCGGCCCACCGCCGAGGTGCTGCTGGGTCACCCGTTCGTCCAGGGGGTCTTTTGAGCGCTGAGCCCCCTTCCCGCTTGCAGCCCTGGGTGCAGCCCTCACCCCCTCGTCCCTCACCCCCTCACCCTCCTGCCCAGAAAGACTTCAGGGAGGGGAGGAGAAACACGCCAACCCAGTCACACTCCCAGTCTCACATACAACCCATCACCAGTCTGCCATGGCCAGACTGAAGAAGCATTTTCTTCTCTCTCTCCCCCAGTGTCTCTCTCTCTCTCTGTCTCTCTCTGTCTCTCTCTCTCTCTCTCTCTCTCTCTCTCTCTCTCTCTCTCTCTCTCTCTCTCTCTCTCTCTCTCTCTCTCGCTCTCGCTCTCGCTCTCTCGCTCTGGCTCTCTCGCTCTCTCTTTGTCTCTCGCTCTTTCTTTGTCTCTCGCTCTCTCTTTGTCTCTCTCTCTCTCTCTCTCTCTCTCTCTCTCTCTCTTCTCTCTCTCTCTCTCTCTCTCTCTCTCTCTCTCTCTCTCTCTCTCTGTGTTCTGTGTCTGTGTCTGTGTCTGTCTATCTGTCTGTCTGTCTCTTTTTATCTCACTCTCTCTATGCCGTTAATAACGCGTTAAACTGACAGCACTAATATATACATATATATATTTATATATCTATATCTATACCTATATCAAGGTTAGAGGGTCAAGTCACTCACCAGAGAGGCTTGGATGCCTTGTGGATCCTGAAGGTATATATATATTCTGTATATATTTATATATATTCTGTATAGATAGGCTAGGATGCCTGGTTATTCCTGGAGGCGTCTGTCTTTTAGAAACCCTCTCTGTGTTTTACTAACAGTCCTCTACTGCCAAGGATGGTGTCTGGGCACTGGTCCAGAGTCGTGGTAACCAAGGTTACAAGATGATTGTAATGTCCAGCTGAGTTGTATCACATCTGATAGTACTGTAAATCACTCATAAGCCCAAGCTGTGAGGGGTGAAGATTGATGGTCAAATTTATTTTGTAAGACTATTATTAACACTTTCCAAAAGCCCCCTTACCTAATGGGCCTTAACTGTTATCGCCAGAAAGAAAAAGTAAAACTATTTTTGTTAACGCCTTACAATAGCGTTTGTAAGTGAGGATGTATTTTTGTACTTAGACCTTAGACCTTAGCTGCATCGCACTCATAAAAAAAGATTGTTCTCTTTTTTTGAGGAGTTCATGAGATGCACTTTTGATACCTTGCATTCAAAGATTCCAAACATGCACGATAATCAATAGAAATCAGATAGATATTTTTCTATTCAAGGCTTTTTATATAATTTCAATAGTTGCGACTGTAATTTGCTCCCACATGAAGAAAGCAGTTCTGTGTCTTTGCATTATTGTACAATGTATATCTCTGTGCATATATAAGCAATACCACCACTACTGTTCAAGGTAGCTTACTAAATTCATTCCAATGATGTACAGCTTCCCTGTGTGCGGAAATGGCCAAAGAGACAAAAGGTCCCATAGAAACATGGAGAACATTTGGATGTGCAGTATTAACATTACAATGATTGTCCTTTGGTTTTGTTAACTCAGACCCTGTGGCCTTTTCTGTTTTTCGCTAGCTTGCTGCACCATGAAATAGTATGCAGGGCAAACCCTTAAACAGGATCTACAATGAGGTCGGACTCAGGTGTCACACCTGGACCAGCAACACGCTTCTGAATGAGGTTGAAAAACAGAACATTATAAATTAGAAGTGCTACGGCTTGGCCGTATGAGAGTCACTGGTCGGACCTGGGCAGGCGGTTGGCCACAGGTGCTTCACCACAACATGGAGGACTGCAGTATTTGGCGTTGGGTGTATTTTGTGTTCAACGTTTTTTGCTGTTTTTCAGGAGTGATGGGTAGAGTGATATTTCACATCTGCCACAGTGGCCAATGAGAGGAGAGCATACCCTGATTGTACTGGTGTCGCTGTGAAGACCTTCCAGACATAGCTTGCCGGTCTGAGCTTCAACACCAAACCCACATTGCTCATTTGCCTTTTTCCCACTTCGCTGTCTAGACAATGAACGGCTTCCCCACTTCCTCTGAGTGCGTCTGGAGAATGTCCTGAGTGGTGAAACACGATGCAACATGTTGCCATTTGGGGAGCAATGTTAGGATTAGCCAAAAGTAAGGCGCGCATGTATACTTGGGGGAGAAATGAGAAGGAAGCGACTTTGAGCACTGCTACTTGCTCAAGCTAGCTAGCCAATAAGAGTGGCACTTGTAGATTCATGATCAAATATGTCCGACTCTTGTCAGTGCCTTATGTGATTCATCTATGACAAATTTAATAAAGACAAAAAGAGAGAAGTGGCCAGAGTGAGGAGATCCCCAAATAGAGTTGATTAAAGCACACATGCTTTGCTGAAGTTGTTTTATACAAAAAAAGATTGTATTGTACATAGATATTGTTATGCACTTTTGTATGAAATTCTTTACATTATATAAGGATCTATCTGATCAAATGACCATGTTATGCAGCAGATTGGACTGTGATTTATTGACGACTATATAATTTCTTAGTGACCTGTTACGACAGTATGAACAAAAGCAGGCTTTCGATTGAAGAACACATTTGTCTAATGACAAGGCCTTGAAACATGGAATGTATCAAGTCATCCATTTTTTTTGTACATTTAACTTAATAAATGAAAAGTCTAAGACTATTCTATTGTATCCTGAATCCTGATTTAAGGTAAATATTTTTTTCTTAAATAACTTGATGGTTGATAGTATAGTAAGGCATAGGCCTTGCTCAAATATGCTCTAAAATAACTGCCAGTATGGTTTAAGCCCTGAACGTTTACCATGTCAGTCTATATTAAATATTATATAAGGATTATACATTAATGTTAAGGCCAGTAGGCCATTTCCCCGATCTTTATATCGTCCTTATAGTACATTCAGATAAGATTCGAGAAAGTTAAAAAAAAAAACTGTTGCAAAGTATATGGGGACACCCTGTTGACACTATAGGCTGGAGGGCCTCCTGTAGACACTAAAGGCTGGGAGGTCTCCAATAGACACGAGAGGCTGGGGGTGTCCTGTGAAAAACAGTAGAGCCTGGGGGATCTCCTGAGGAAACACTAGAGGCTGGGGGGCTGCAGGGTCTCCAGTAAACACTAGAGGCTGGGGGGCTGCAGGGTCTCCAGTAGACACTAGAGGCTGGGGGCTGAAAGGTCTCTGAGTGGGACGACCGGATGTTGCGCTGTGCCTCTTGTTATACAACCAGCGGCAGCCGGAAGCTTGCCTTATGTAAATTTAGGTTTTCTAACAGCTGATGAGCCACGAGTCAGTGATACCGAAGAGCAGAAAGATAAGAGGTTTTTTTTGTTTTTTTTAACCTCAAGAAGATCAGAGTGTGACTTTCCGCCAGGGCAGTCGGTAGGATGTCTGCTCGGACCGTAATCTGTTTACTGAGGCAGGACCTGCGCCTCCACGACCATGAGGTACATCTTCACTCATTACATTACATGTTGTGTCGGCATGAAACATACGTTAAAGTGTTAGGTAATGTAGGAGCAAATGCCATTCCAAACTAAATGTGAGGGCATTTTTGAACATCGTCTGGTGCGCACTGTCTGTAGGCTACAGTTGATTTAAGTGGACGCTCAATGTTATGGATTTCATAAGTCCGTAAACTGTGTGTGTGTGTGTGTGTGTGTGTGTGTGTGTGTGTGTGTGTGTGTGTGTGTGTGTGTGTGTGTGTGTGTGTGTGTGTGTGTGTGTGTGTGTGTGTGTGTGTGTGTGTGTGTGTGTGTGTGTGTGTGTGTGTGTGTGTGTGTGTGTGTGTGTGTGTGTGTGTGTGTGTGTGTGCGTGCTGTGTGTGTGTCAGGTGTTCCATTGGGCTCAGACCCATGGGGAGCACATCGTGCCGCTGTATTGCTTCGACCCGAGGCACTACCTGGGGACAGCCGTGTACAACCTGCCCCGCACCGGGCCCTTCCGGCTGCGCTTCCTGCTGGACAGCGTCAGGGACCTCCGCAGCGCCCTGTTGAAGAAGGGCAGGTGAGCAGCCAACTTTGTGCTCAAGTGTTGTTTGTGTACATTAGTGTGTTCTGATCACATTGCATTTGGGTGCAGGGTGTTCAGGGCCGTCATAAAGGGCTTCTCTGCCCGTAAGCAGCGTTAGGCGAGGTGCCTCATGCATGCCATGATTCTCTGAATGGACGGCCCTTTCTCTGAAATGTGTTTAATGACTCCTTTTTAAACTCATTTTCACATTGTTTAAATATGGTAATAGGTTATACGTACCTCTTCCACAAATAGAACCACCACTTTCTCCATCAACATCCTCACCACAAAACTGACAGTAGACACTAGTAGCTTTAACAACTGCAACAACACCAGAAGTCCAGGACATACCTGTGCATTATACGTCATGCTTACATCAACCATCACTGCCATGCTATTTCCTAGAATTCAGTCTGCTCAAGCGAGGGGGGAGTTGTGATGGTCCTTCAACAGGATGCAGCTTGCCTGGCATGGTGCTAATTGTGTGTGTGTGTGTGTGTGTGTGTGTGTGTGTGTGTGTGTGTGTGTGTGTGTGTGTGTGTGTGTGTGTGTGTGTGTGTGTGTGTGTGTGTGTGTGTGTGTGTGTGTGTGTGTGTTTGTGTGTGTGTGTCAGCACGCTGGTGGTCCGGTGCGGCCGCCCAGAGGAGGTGGTGGCGGACCTCATCAAGGAGTCTAGCTCTGGTGTCAGCGGCTCATTGGCGTGGACTACTCAACTAAGTTTTCCCCCTGGTATGTGTGGTGAACATGAGATCTGCGGTGGACTCGGTGGTCTTCCACCAGGAGGTCTGCTCGCTTGCCAATCATGCCGTAGGTCCCTGCGGGCGAGCTCATCGTGTCACGTGACCTCTCCTGTTCTCTGCCAGGTGGCTTCTGAGGAGCGAGCTGTGGAGCAGGCGGTGAAGGAAGTCTGTGCCCAGATGAAGGTCAAAGTTCACACCTGCTGGGGCTCCACACTGTACCACAGGGACGACCTCCCCTTCTCACCGGCCAGGTGACCCGCGGGCGCAGCCCCCCCCTCCCGCTGGTTGTTCTTGTGAGGGTGTGGGCGTCTGGCACGTCTATTTACATCTGACCTGGAGTGATAACACCAGGTCAGATGTTGTTGCTGCAGAGGGACAGCCTGTACGTTCCTTGAGCCTCTGCTGTCCTGTTGTTTGGTGCCAGGCTCCCCGATGTGTACACGCAGTTCAGGAAGGCAGTGGAGACCCAAAGCAGGGTGAGGCCGCTATTCCCCAGCCCAGACCAGGTGAGGCCTCTTCCCCCAGGCCTTGAAGAGGGAGCCGTCCCCACCATGGAGGAACTGGGTCAGACCGGTAAAGGTCGCTTCTATATCCTCTCCGATCCACACTCACGCTGCTCATTACAGCGTTTGCAAGCTCAACGTATTTCTTCACAGCTTCACTCGGCTTGCTGCAACAGCTTTTTTTTACCTCTTCTTTGGATGGCCAGCCAGCGGGCAGACATGTTGTGTTCTGGAACAAGGCCGTAGCTTCATACATCTTTAATGAACAAGGGAGGTTCATATTCAGTCAGTCAGATGCTGTTCTCTAACCTTCTGCTGTTGTTGTCCTTAGAGCCGGTGTCTGACCCTCGCTCAGCCTTCCCCTGCAGCGGAGGAGAGAGCCAGGTCCTGGCCAGACTCAAACACTACTTCTGGGACACGGTATGCACAACTGCAATCAACAACATAATGAACACCATATCAAAATGAAGAACATAAAGTTGAATCGTTTCCTGAACATATGGTCATTGGGAATTGGG
Source organism: Melanogrammus aeglefinus (assembly GCA_900291075.1). NCBI lineage: Eukaryota > Metazoa > Chordata > Actinopteri > Gadiformes > Gadidae > Melanogrammus > Melanogrammus aeglefinus. The sequence continues at coordinate 23,109 of OLKM01000384.1, read as the reverse complement.
TTGTGTAATTGTGCCAGTAAAAAATGTATGAAAGGATTTAAATTATCGCTGTATAAGTTGTTAAAGACTTAATAATCATGTTTAATCAAAATGAAAATGCAGTGGTTTAAATATCCACTAACTTCACAGAGACGGAGTATTAAGGAGTATTATCCAGGGATGAGGCATAGAAAATCTTATATGGAAATACCAAAAAACGTTATCGGGAATAACCAATCCTTGGTTGTGTGTTGTCTGCTCTAGGATTCAGTGGCTAGCTACAAAGAGACGCGCAATGGCCTCATTGGCGTGGACTACTCAACTAAGTTTTCCCCCTGGTATGTGTGGTGAACATGAGATCTGCGGTGGACTCTGTGGTGTTTCAGCTGCACTGACCCTGACTCCTATAGGCTGGCCCTGGGGTGCATCTCCCCGCGCTACATCTACCACCAGGTCCGGCAGTACGAGAGCGAGCGCACGGCCAATCAGAGCACCTACTGGTAAGTGCATCTGAATGTCTCCGTCGAGCCGAGAATGATCGGGGAAAGGCCCTCATAGTTGGTTTCGCTTCATCTGTGCGATATCCAGCGTAGAAACATTAGCGCTGTGGATTTTAGAGGACGCCAAAAATCGACTTTGTTTTGTTCATATTCGCGATCTAGATGTAATGAAATGTATCAATCATTGGTGATATATCTTGACAACACACACACAACTGTAATGCTAAATCTGTTTTCCTACAGGGTCATATTTGAACTGCTGTGGAGGGATTACTTCAAGTTTGTGGGGGTCAAGTATGGAAACAGACTGTTCCATCTCAAAGGTAAACAGTTCATTCCTCCTCATATTTCCGTAAATGATACGTGAATAGAATCTAATCTTACCGTGTTTTCTGTCCAGGACTCCAAGACAAGTCTGTTCCGTGGAAGAAGGATATGACGCTTTACAATGCATGGAAAGGTTTCTGAAGATGTTTTAACTTTATTATTTACCTCAATGTTTCTGTGTGAACAGGTGTATGAGTAAATCCTGAGTGTGTTAGGATATATATAGTAATATTTACATAGAACTGCATTGATGTATTATATGATATATTAGATTGTGGTTTATAGTGAGTTCCTCTGTTCCCAGAGGGCCGGACGGGCATACCCTTTGTGGACGCAAACATGAGGGAGATGGCCATGACGGGCTTCATGTCCAACAGGGGGCGCCAGAACGTAGCCAGCTTCCTCACCAAGGACCTTGGCCTGGACTGGAGGATGGGCGCTGAATGGTTTGAATATCTACTTGTAAGAAGTTTATGGATTTAAATGTAATAATAATACATATATTTTACTTCACCATGTATCAAAATATAAAGCATGAACAAATGGATGAAGATTCCTGATGATGTTGGCCCCAAGCCACCAATCCAGAGTTCAATGGCTTTGCTCTGCCACAGGTGGATCACGATGTGTGCAGTAACTATGGCAACTGGCTGTACAGTGCAGGCCTGGGCAACGATCCCAGAGAGAACAGGAAGTTCAACATGATCAAGCAGGGGCTGGACTATGACGCTGACGTAAGTAGTGTCGGGTCAGTGATCCCTCAAGACACAAGGCCCTCAGTACAGAGTATCCGGGGAGGTATAGTGTGGGGGTGTTTAGTGCTCCCAAGATAAATGCAGTGTTACATCCATCATAATATGCAGGCTTGTCAATTTAGTGAGTACTTCATGTGTAAAGCCTTCATCACGTTACTTTAAAGATCCCATGCCATTAAAATCACATTTTTCCTATTGTTTGTTAAATAACATGGGTCAGAATAAGTTTGTGACCTGTAGTAAGTTTGAAATCTATGCAGTTTGTCTGCTGTATGCAATAGCAAATGAAAGGAAAAAGGCAGAAAATATGAGCCAATCTGGATAAGGTGACACTGCTACATAGCGTTGTCAAATTATTATTCATGGGCGTTCCCGCTTGGTTGGTTCGTAATCATCCACAGAAATTCTGAAGGAGTCGAGACGTTGAGCTAGTTCTGCTTAATAAAAGAACAGGTTAGTTGCAGAATTTTGAATGAAATGGCAGAACGACATCGAACCCGTGTGTCATGCCAAAGCAAAACGTCCTCGCTGCATCTCCTGCCAAAGATAGAGGAATTAAGGGAGAAATGGTTGCAATTTATTTTTGGAGATATGCCCATATCGCCACTAATATCTATGTTAAAGCATCCATAAAGTAGCATGTCATGGGACCTTTGAAAGGGGTTGAGGTGCCCCCTCCAGGGCCCCCCACAGAGGATGAGGACCCCTCCAGGGGCCCCCACAGAGAGAGAGGGTGAGGACCCCTTGAAGGGGCCCAGATGTAAAGAAGGAACTCTGAGTGGGAACACAGAACAGGGATCATCCCCTCCTTCCCTCCTCTCATATAAGAAACACAATATTCATTGTCTGGTTTTATTATTCAAACGAAACACGTTAGTTTTTTATGTACTTCATTCATGCATCTTTCTACTTATCACTTGATTTTCCGATCTTGACGGTGTGTGTGTGTGTGTGTGTGTGTGTGTGTGTGTGTGTGTGTGTGTGTGTGTGTGTGTGTGTGTGTGTGTGTGTGTGTGTGTGTGTGTGTGTGTGTGTGTGTGTGTGTGTGTGTGTGTGTGTGTGTGTGTGTGTCAGGGGGACTATGTGCGACGGTGGGTTCCTGAGCTGCAGGGCCTTGGGGGAGGGGAGGTGCACGCCCCGTGGGCCCTGGGCCCCTCGGCCCTGAACCACGCCCAGGTGACACTGGGGACCAGCTACCCCCACCCCGTGGTCATGGCCCCGGAGTGGAGCAGACACACGGGCAGGAAGGCTGGCGGGCACCAGGTGAGTGGAAGTGAGCTCAGAGTGAGGGCATACATCGAGTCAGGAAACCATGGACACTTCACTAGTGTCCCTTTTCAGGAGCGAAGTTGGCCGCTCACCAGTTGAAACATGTCCTTCATTGTCTTTTTCAGAGTGGCTCTTGTCCTTCAGCAAGAGGAAAGAAGGGCCCCACTCACACGCCAAAGCAACACAAAGACCGAGGCATCGATTTCTATTTCTCTAAAAGCAAAAACTTATGAAAACAAGGATCGACGTAACAAAGCTCCTGCCTGATTGCAGAAGTGAAACCTGGTTTCCTCTACGCTAGGCCGACACCAGGGGCCGGTCTGTAGTTCTGCGTGGTTATTTTATATCGCTGCTGTTAATCGGGGGGAAATGTGCTCATGTCTTTATATTTTAATGCTTGAATTGTATTGAGGTTGTCAATCTTTGGTTCTCGTTCAATGTGTTTCTTGGATGTGCTCTGGTCCGTCGCCACGTTGCACTTCCTGTTAGACTGAGAAGGTTGTGGTTTTGATGCTTTTCTATGGAAAGCTACTTGGGGTGTGTTCAGCCCTTTCTCGATTCTTTCTTGTATGCTGTCTACTCAACATAAATATTTGTTGCAGAACTGAAACAGTTACAAAAATGTGCAAATAAAAAAAGTTTTCTTTTTTGTAATTGCTATTGGTGTTTTGATTATAGGCCTCTTCCAGAATGATGTCATCGTCTACAACAGCAACGAGAGCTAAGTGACTCAGGGGGAAGTTCATTGATAGACATGTTCTGTAAAACTAGTTCATAGGTAACAAGTCATATGACTGTTATGTTTCCTTTTTAAATGCGTACTTTTTGTTATGAATTTTGTATTTAACATCTGTCCACTAGATACCACCAAACTACTGAATGAACCTTTTAATAAAAATGAACTAGATTAACGTGTGTGCGTGTGCGTGTGTGTGTGCGCGTGTGCGTGTGTGTTGTGTGTATGTGTGTGTGTGTGTGCTGTGTGTGGTGTGCGTGTTGTGTGTGATGTGTGTGTGTGTGCGTGTGCGTGTGCGTGTGCGCGTGTGCGTGTGTTATTTATATATATAAATAATATAGCCCATGTGTTCTGGCCCAGCAGCATCTTCTCGGTTCTAGTCCGTCCGAATAAGATTTCATAATAACAACCAAAACAAAAGAACAATGACATTGAAAGATTTCACTTCACTTCATTCATAGTAGTATTCAGTAGGCCTATGTATTTGAAGGAGACATTGTGAAAGTAATCGATCTCTGCTCCTCCCTCTCTGATGTCGAATCATTTCCTCATTCTCCAGAAGCTCCGACCATGGCTGCTGAAAGTTATTCTACAACATAGCGTTATACGTTGTCTCTTGAAAGTATCGTCTTCAATACAAACGCAATAGATCACCTCTTCACGATGTGCGCAACCAAGCTGTGCGAGGACCCCGAGGTGGACCTGCACCAGGTCCCTGTGGTGGCCCTAAACGTGAGCGTCCGGAGGCGGCTGAGCCTGTACCTCAACCCGCGGTGCACCGTGGCTGCCGACTGGACCACCGTGGCGGAGAGAATGGGCTTCGAGTACCTGGAGATCAAGAACTTTGAGACTTCCAAGAACCCCACGCTGATGGTCCTGGAGGTGTGGGAAGCCCGCAGCACAAACGCAACGGTCGGGAAGTTACTGGACATATTGGAAGCCTTGGAGAGAAGAGACCTCGTTGAAGAGCTCCGGCCTTTAATAGGTTGGTTGTGTGTGTTAAATGCTATACATGACATGGTACCTATGCTGCATATTACTGATGGGGAGCTTAAGGTGTTTAAACAAACAAAAGTGCGCGCGCTCATATGCATGACTTGAACCTTACAGATGTGGATGTGGAGAAGTACCGGCAAAAGATGAGTGAGCCCCCGGTGCAGGTCCCGGAAGTGGACAGCGGGGCCGACGACCGCCATATAACCATGGGAGACGGTCAGTCATCCACATCACCTCATAGAACGACCCATGTCAATACTATTCTCAGTCATAACGATGCATGTTCTGATTGATTGTGCACAGTGGTGTAATGAGGTATACTCTTATTTATATTACATTTATGCCCCCCTATGTCATCAACAGTAAGACTACTCTTGAATATTTAGTTCACACGAAAACGGGCCATTAGTTCACATTTTGCTGCCTGACTTCGAAGGGTATTGGATCATTCAAAAATAAACATAAGCCACTGTACAGGTGCAGATTTTCACTCAATACTGGCCCACAGACTTCAGACAACTACACAACTACACGTTACTGCTAGTGAGTTATTCCTTAGTCTTTGAGATCCTTATGATGTAGTTTTAATTATTATTCAAAAAAAAAATTTGAAGCGGGTTATTTGCGTTAGCTTCATAATTGAACAAACACACACACACACACACACACACACACACACACACACACACACACACACACACACACACACACACACACACACACACACACACACACACCCCATGATCTCGCCTGTCCTGCCATTGCTGAAGTGTTCGTGATCTCCACATGGAGTTGTAATCCCAGGTACCAGGGGATGTCATCATCCTATGTTCATGGTTTTCTTTCAACATTCGCTTGGCCCTCGTGGTGTCCCCCAGAAGCAATTTTACAGTACGCCAGTCGTAACTGGCCAACAGACGGGACGTCTGCTTGCAGAGGGACTACTGCATAAGTCCCGTCACCACGTCATCTCTTAAGTCTTTTACCTCTTCTCGCTCCTAGAAGCACCTTTCAGAAGGAAGGTGAAGATGGCCTGGCAGACTGTTCTCAGAGCGAGCTGACCCCCTCCCGGTCAGCTGAGATACCGAGCGAAAGTTGAAAGAATACTCAATGTTAAGAAATTAACCAAGGCTTTCTGATGCATGAGTGAGGTATCTCACCAGACCACCCTCCTTGCCCGGAGCGAGGAAGAGGTGTTTGCCTATAGAGTATAGACTGAAAAAATGATGTGGAGACGGGACATATGTAGCAGGAAGAAGTCCCTCCTCTGCAAGAAGACGTCCCGTCTGTTGGCCGGGGGGCAACCCAAGGGGCGTGTCCCATAGTGAGATACCTCACTCATGTATCCGAAAACCTTGGTTAAGACCCCGAAGAACTACCAAACATATTCGGATTTATACAGACCTAAATAACAGACACACAATGGAAAACATTTAGTTCCTTGAACACAATGATCTGTATATAAGGGCAATTCTTAGAATGGATCACTAGTGTTAAGGTATCGATGTGTCTGTACCATTGTTTGATTTGAGTTTTGTATCTGTTGGATTCTTTCAGAGATGTTCGATGCCTTCATCTGCTACTGTCAGAGTGACTTCCAGTTCGTCCAAGAGATGATTGAGCAGTTGGAGAAAACAGAGTACAACCTGAAGCTGTGTGTGTTTGACCGAGATGTTCTGCCTGGGTCCTGTGTGTGGACCATCACCGCTGAGCTCATCGAAAAGAGGTCAGACCCGGTCAAGGCCCGTCGCTGGTACACATGGCCAGGGTCCAGGCTGTAGAATATATCCATACTATAACGGTTCCTGGTACAGAGCGGACGGAGTCAGGGTTGTGCTTGGCAGAAAGGCAGTCTTAATCGAGGAAAATAATAACGCCAGTAAATCATATCAGCGTGCCAAAGCGGTAGCTTTGGCACCCGCTCCCGCTCACGCAACAGGCCTTCCTTCCTATTGCAAGACCAAAGCAGGCACGTGCATACACACTCCCAGGCAGGCCTGAATGCGAGCAGATGCCCGCAATCAGACCGGCAGATCCGGTGTGCTCCAAACATGACCCATGCCCCACCTGCAGGCCAAACGCCATACGTCCCCCCCACCACATACCTTTACCACTCAGGGTTCAGGCTGTTGAATATATCCATACCTTACATCTAAGGGTTCATGGCTTAAGAGAAAGTAACCTCTATGTGGTTAAGGACTTTGGAGGACCTAAGGCATTGGTTCCTAGCCTCTTTGGCACGTGACCCCATTTCTAGCTTGGTGTATGCGACCCCAACTTCACCTTTTGTGCATCTGCTTCCTGTTCTTGTAGAAAGTAGTTCAAAACGGGCCGCTTTTAACTCACTTTATTTGTTAAAGGGGCCGGGCCTATTATGCTTTTTTGACTTTTAGGACCTATAAACGTTGTTATAATGATTGGTAGTCATGTTTAACCATACTCAAGTGTCAATGACGTACAAGCATTTCGATGTATTCCCTGCTGACAGTCTGGGGTGGCTGTGCAGAGCGCTAAACACTCAAACACAACATTTGCGATTCACTTGTTCACATTTCCGGGAAATCATCTACGTAGTGGCACTCCTGCCACGCCCCCATATGCCTGGTCAAATCTCCCCGCGCGCGCTTCCAATTACCTTTGCTGTAGTAGGCTACATGCGTGCACAAAAGGAGGGGGTGGAGCTCGACTGCCCGTCGCAGGTCTTCCAGAAGGTAACCAATCACACCGGAGTGGGGTTGGCAGGAGGGGGGCGAGAGGGCGGAGAAGGGCGAAACCGAGTGTTGACAGAGAACGCTGAAAGCGCCCAGATGAGAGGAAGAGTTTCCCGAAAATCGGCATCGTTTTTTGTGCTGTGATTCGTGTCAGTTTGCGCTATAGGAGTCATTAATAAGAAATTAAGACCAGAAAAGTAGTATAATAGGGTCTCTTTAAAATATTTCGTCTGGCTCCTGGCTCTGCGTTAGTATCGAGTAGATGTGACCTATGTAACGTATTAGCTCTGGCTTCCGCATGTGTTAAACATGCTGCCTTCTGTGGCTTTTGGGATATTACAGCTTGTATGTTTGATCCTGCTCCCTTGTGGCTATGTGGGGGTAATGCAGCTGATGTGCTTAATGTACGTAACATTCCACACAACAATATTTTACCCCATGCACATCTGCTGGTGTCCCCGGTGAGCGTGAACACATTGCACTGCGACCCCCTTGAGGGCTCGTAGCTGGGACTCAATTGCAGCTCGTACGTACAGAATGGCGATGAGATCAAAAAGATACAATGTTTTTGCTACGGCGCTTCAACAGGTTCAGGAGAATCATCGGAGGTGTATGAAATCTTAGCCATCCTAGTCCCTGGAAGTGGCTTTGGACGGAAATGAGGCTAAAATAGTATTGAAGTACAGAAGAATACAAAACAATGTGTTTTGCTATATAATGGAGAATGGGATATTCTAGAGTGTTTGACTTCCAGCCGGACCTACTGGTCCACAGATTACATGAGGGCCTCCCTTGGCACCATGCCTTCATCATCCTTCATACTGCTCCTGTCTGAGTCCACTGGAACCCCTTCGACCGACATGGCGCTGTGGGGACAGCAGCCTCAGTTGCTGACCTCAGTGTTTGGTTCAGGTGGCTGACCTCTATGTTTGACCTTTGTGTTTGGTTCAGGTGCAAGAGGATGGTGGTGGTGATCTCTGACGAGTACCTGAGGAGCGACGCCTGCGACTTCCAGACCAAGTTCGCCCTCAGCCTGTGTCCTGGTGAGCGGATGATTTAATCCTAACCCTTTTGATACAGGCACGCCTTCAGAGCACCTCACACACACGCACTCACAGTTTTTTTCTGTCCGAGCCCAGCCCGCGTCCACAGAGAAGTAACCGTACCCGACCCGAGCCCGACAGAGTTAAAGTCTATTTTTTCTCATGCTAAAGACACGTTTACGTTTGTGTGTATGTAAGCACGCCTTAATTAAACAACTGCAATGCATTTGGAAATGTCAACAGATGAGTGCAACAAGCACGCGTTAAAAGTGGGCATTCTTGTGCTCGCTGTTAACGCACTCACGCTTGCTGCGCAGAATCATAACCAATTGAAATTCACATAGTCCCACATGACCACGATAACGATAAATTCCACAAAATGACACAAGATGTTCTGAGGTTCTGTAGGACAGGTAGCCTATGAAATTCTAATTAACACAAGTGTCCCCAGCAAAGAAAAATGAACGTTAACACAAAAGCAACGCCAACGCCTTATCGCGCAGATGTGACTTAGCCCAACCCGAACCCGAGCATAATTTCTCAATATTTTTCCATCGGGCTCAGGTCGGCCCATGCTCTAGTCTAGTTTGCATGGCTTTAGATTGATCCATACTAAATGATTGAATTCATTTTTACGTGAACAAAGGAGATTTGTCCAGCAACATAGACTCATGCCTTCAGTCAAAGGGATTCCATGCAATACCACATATCAGGGGATGCAGACTCTGGCGTGTAGGTCAAAGAATAGCACAACCAACGAACCAAGTCTCTGTGTGTGGAGACTCCGGTCTGTAGAGCTTGACGCGGAGGGATTTGATCCTTGGTCTATTTGTGATTGTCTCACCATGTGGCATGTGTTTCTCTGTGCCCCCCAGGGGCCCGCAGTAAGAGGCTGATCCCTGTGATCTACAAGGCCATGAGCGAGCCCTTCCCAAGCATCCTGCGCTTTCTGACCGTCTGCGACTACACCCGGCCCTGCACCCAGACTTGGTTCTGGGGCCGCCTGGCCAAGGCCCTCTCTCTCTCATAGCCCCACAGGGCCCTCTCATAGCCCCCCAGGCCCTTCTCCCTCTCATAGCCCCCAAGGCCCCTCTCCTTCTCATAGCCCCACAGGGCCCTCTCCCTCTCATAGCCCCACAGGGCCCTCTCCCTCTCATATCCCCCTGGGCTGGTCCGGGGGCCCCTGGCCAGGGCCCAGTCCCTTTCATACTCACCAAGGCAGGGATTTAAAGTTGCATTTGCTGACAATGTCCATTTATAACATTTTAATAATGAAATTGTTGTTTATTTTTTTATTCTGAACTGTTTGGGGGAATTCCGCTGATAATATAGAATGTAATATTCGTATTGTGTAATATAGATTCAAAAAGAAATGACAGTTAGTACTCGTGCCTCCCTACAGCGTTGATGTTGTGTCATCTTTAGTAGACTTTAAAGAAAGTGTGATCGAGGTGAACATTAAAGTTTGATCTAGGTGAACATTAAAGTGTGATCGAGGTGAACTTAAAAGTGTTAGGTGAACATTAAGGTTTGATCTAGGTGAACATTAAAGTGTGATCTAGGCGATTATTAAAGTTTGATCTAGGTAAACATTAAAGTGTGATCGAGGTGAACATTAAAGTGTGATCTGTGAAAAGTTGTCACCTGCTTCTGCTGGGATTTATTTCAACCAATCACCACTCTGGGAGCGGAGAGGATCTTTAAGTGGTTGAACAGCCGGCATTAGTGATGGCCAGCACTAGCAAACGGTAGAGTGTCCAAAGGTTTCAAATCAATCCCTTGTAGACTGACCTTTCTAAAAAATAAACGTATTAAAAGCTTCATTTATTCATTCATCATCAGATTGTTCTGAGGAAACAGACCCAGACGTTGCGGTAGGCCTACCTGATTTGCGGCTCTGTGCCGTCCCTCCCCAGACGTCCGGCTGTAACAGATCTGAGATCAGACGTTGTGATCAAGTGATGCCATTTCCTAATACTAATCATTGCCTAAATCAGCTGTGAAAAAAACATAACTGTGGCTGTAACTTCCTGTTTCACTACTGCATTACCGGTTATTTTTGCTTGCTATGATCTTTCATGGATGTTCATGTTCTTCAAAATGTTTTACAATTATGATATTTGTTTTCTATTTATGGTCATTTTTCATTGTGTTTAATTCCTCTAGTCATATATAAAAGGGAAATACAAATGCATCGATGTGAATGTCATATTGTTAGCAGTCACACTCTCTCGCCGAAATAATAATTCTAAAACATTTCTCTTTTTAGCCGAACTGACGTAGTTTATTTGTGAACGGCGAACAGACCTGCGTGCTCTCCTAGAGCCAAGTGCAGAGAGAGAGAAGATGTCTGCGACATTCCCTTGTATGGTCACAGACATGGCGCAACAGCGCCTCCTTTTGGTTCTGAACAGGTAACTACAGTTACATGCAACCATATGTCATACATATATCAACACTCCCACTTTTGAATGACATGTATACTGTACAACTTTAACATATTCAAATAAACAATCAAAAAGAGCATGGCAGTCAAATGTCAAACATTTACACACCAAACATGACCCCTGCCAATTTCATTAGCTTGAGTTTGTAGACAGGCTTGGTCATAGCATCTGCAACCATGTCATCTGTGGGACAGTACACAAGTGTCATCTTCTCTTCTCTTATGGTGGACCTAATGAGTGATACTTAATGTCCACGTGCTTACATCTCTGCCTGCACACAGGGTTCCTAACAAGTGCAATAGCCCCCTGGTTGTCCTCATAAACAACAGTTTTCATGTACCCATAGGTATCTATACCTTTCAGTAGTTGCTCCAAATAGATACACTCCTGTATTGTTAGAGCTAGAGCCATGTATTCGGCTTCACACGTGGATAGTGCTACTGTGTGCTGCTTCTTGGTTTTCCAAGAGACCAATGAGCTGTCTTTACTCATGCTCACACAATAACTCATACTACCCCTGTTGCTGACGTCTGACCGCCAGTCTGCAGCACTGTATGCTCGAAGGCCTAGACCCTCTGGCCCTGGTCGCCCCTCTGGTCCCGGGTCGCCCCTCTGGTCCCGGGTCGCCCCTCTGGTCCCGGGTCGCCCCTCTGGCCCCGGTCGCCCCTCTGGTCCCGGGTCGCCCCCCTGGTCCCGGCCGCCCCTCTTGCCCCATTCGCCCCTCTGACTATATCCTTTAGCCACAAACCTGGCCTTGTACTGGTCATGTCCATCACTGTCCTCCTTAATCGAGTATACCCACCTACCTCCCACTGTCTTTCTGCCCTCTGGCAATGTAGTCTGGGTAAAGGTCTGGTTGTCCTCTAAGGACTCGATCTCCTCGTCCATTGCTCTTTTCCACTTTCCTGATTCAGTTGATGTCATAGCCTTTTAGCTCTTTAAAGGTCAGCGGCACACCACAAACTGCTCGGTAGCAATAGTCAGCAACTGTCCTCCTCGTCACTATCTTCCTGAGTATAATCTCTCAGATACCCTTGGGGTCTACGCTCTCTGGTGGGATATTTCCCACTGCTTGAAGCCTGTGGCGTCACCCTAGGGTGCTTCTCGCCATCATCCTCTGATGACTGTGGACCGCCGGTCTGTATGTCTTTGCTGAGGACACTAGGTTGTGGTGTCTCACTCTCGTGACCATCTATTTTTGGGTCCAGCCCTAGCTCCTGAGTCTGAGTCCCGGTCTCGCAGGTTGTCTTTGTGACAAACTTTACCAGCCTGTGCTTTTGCACTTTCCCTTTATTGGGGTAGAAAACTAGAAAGGCAGGACTGCCCTTGTCATGCCCTACAAAGAGTCCTTTCTCACACCTAGGATCTAGTTTACCTCTGTCCTGTTGGTAGGCGTAGCATCCTGACCCGAACTTGTGCATCTTGGCAAGATCACACCTTTTTCCAGTGCTGTATAAGGGGTAGTGCCTGTGCGCTTATTAAAGCACTGATTCCTGCTGTAGGCTGCTTCCTGTACGGCATTGTGCCAAAGGCTCTTAGGTAGCTTGATGTCAATAATTTTACACCTGGCCATCTCGAAAAGAGTACACCCTTCCCGCTCAGCTATCCCGTTCTGGTGTGGGGAGTAAGGACAGGACGTCTCGTGTTTGATTTCGTTCTTTCTCAGTAGTGTATGAAACTCTCTGTTAGTGAACTCGGTCCCGTTATCTGACCGAATGCATTTCACAGTGCCATAAGGCACTACATCAGCCAGGAACTTCTCAGTGGCCTGAATTGCATCACTTTTTGCTTTGAGAAAGTAAACAAACACTGCCCCTGTACACACATCTGTGAAAGACTGCATGTACTTAAAGCTATCTATTGTTTCATTGTTTACTGGACCAGCTAGATCTGTGTTTACCAATTCAAGTGGTGTCTTTACCTTGTCAACTGGATCTCTGTTCACATTCTTTGTCAGGCCTACGTTTTGCACCTTTAATGTGCATGGCTACTGATGCATCCTGCAATTTCAATGTTTCCTCGTAATTACAATGACCCATGATCTCATGCCATGTCTGTATATCATGGCTGCCATTACACACATCATTTTCATCACACTTGGTTTGTAAGTAGTACATTCTCTTACATACATGGATGTTAAACTTTGTGCCATTAGGCGCCACAAGAACATCTTTACCTTCGTCAAAGGATACCTTGGCACCACTAGCGGTGGCACACTTCGCAGAGAATAGTCCTTGAGGGAATGAGGGGATGTAGAGGGCGTCCTTTAACGTCGCTGCACGCCTGTGCCCCTCGCTGTCAATGAGGAATACCTGTGCATCTCCCCTGCCTTGCGCCAACCCGAAGGTGCGCTTCCTGTCTGCCAGCTCCATGCAGTGTCTTTCCGGCTTGAAGGTGCTGTCAAAGTTCTTGAATTGGCTCCTGTCATTGAGGATGTGGGACGACGCGTCCGTGTCCTGTCCACCATCAGTCCTTTTTCCTGGATCTGCAGCTGTTGCGCTGACTGGCTGGCATCTTCTGTCTGCATGCTTAACGTGAAGTCTTCTCTTCCCGCAGCTCTCCGGGCGTCATCCCGTCCACGACCCGCTTCATGGCCCCCTCTGCCATCATCTTGGGCACAAGCGCACTGAGAGCCCTGTCCACGCTCCTTTCTTCTGCACGTTTTGTCTGTGTGCCCGGTGCTTTGGCAGAAACTACACCAGGCTTTCTTTGTGCAGTCACCCTTTCTGTGGCCCTTTTCTCCGCATCGCCAACACACCAGGTCCGTCGGGGGACCGTTCTTCGTTGGCGCCGCCCGGGCTTTCAGCACTCTCCCTCCCGCCTCCTCGGCGACTGGATCTGAATCTTCTGAGGCCTCAAAGTTCCGCAACTTGGCCTTGAACTCCCCCAGCTTCATGTCCGCTGAACCATGAGTGACCATCAGCGTGAACGGCTTGTACTTTTCTGGTAGTCCCCGCATAACCATCGCCATCATCAGTCCCTCACTTGGCGCTTCACCTGCACTCCTGAGCGCCGTAATTATTTGCTCTGCCCTGATAATGTATTCCGTTACAGTCTCTGTGTCAGCTTTCTTTAGCGAGGTAAGTGTTATGTACAGGGAGATAATCCGGGGCCTACCTTTACCGATGTAATGTTCTTTTAACACTCTGAGACTCTCTCGGCCGTTGTCTTTAGTGTCTCTGAATATCAGTCCCAAGCTCGTATTGTCGAGTAAAGGCGCCAACGCGCAATATGCGTCAGCATTAAGCTTGTCATCTTCGGCCTGTTCGTCTGCTGATAGAGGTCCTGGAGGCTCGTTCAGGATTGTCTGCTTCAGTCCTACTCCGTGCATGCAGCACAACATCCTTTCTTCCCATAACTCATACTCCTCTGCTCTCCCGTCAAACGTGAGCCACTTGGTCTTGCTTCTGTTCGCCATGGCATTTTTTGTGTCAGTAGCTCAGCTTAGCTCCCTTTTAGCTTAGCTTTAGCTTCCCGATTCTCCCACCGCTAAACTAGCTAAAACTTCCAGCTAACTAGCTATCGTCTTGCCATCGCACGTGTCCGTCGTCAAACTATTAGAATCGCGCGGTTACTGGGCCCATAACCTGTTAGCAGAGTCAAACTCTCACGGAGAAATAATAATTCTAATACATTTCTCTTTTTAGCCGAACTGGCGTAGTTTATTTGTGAACCGCGAACAGACCTGCGTGCTCTCCTAGAGCCAAGTGCAGAGAGAGAGAAAATGTCTGTGACATTCCCTTGTATTGTCACAGACATGGCGCAACAGCGCCTCCTTTTGGTTCATATGTATGTGTGACGGACGGGATTATTGCCGCCGCCTTGTAGGGGTAACGCAGTTCTTAACCTGGAGAGGACTGGGTGGGCCAGGATCTAGGTCCCCCACACCCAATGCCTTTGGCTTCAATGTTCAGGTGAGTGAACAGGTTGTGCGTAGTTTAGCTGTCTAGATCCACAGTAAAGTGTGTGCAGTGTTTGCGACCTGACACCACCCCCCTACTTACTAAGATTTGGCTAAACAGGTGAAGCGCCCCTACCCCCAAGTAAGTAATACAATACAAAATAAAATAAATAAAATAGAGAATGTTTGTCCTTTACCTCTGGTGTTTACTCAACATGAAACACTGACATCTCAGAGAAATGGTTCAAAAGACACCTACCAATGTTCAACACAGCATTCATCCGCTCCAATCAACAATAACATTTAAACAGGGAAAACACCAATCACATTTAACGTTCGATCACAAATCACATTAACACACATATTATAACACTCGGACAGAAAGACACTCTTTTTCGTCCTTCCTGAACAGGGGTATGTGCATGGAATGCACAGCGGTGCAATGTCCCTTCCAGTGCAGTGCGTGTGTGTGTGTGTGTGGGCGTATGCGTGTGTGTGCGTGTGTGTGTGTACCGGCGCAGCGTTAGTTCGTTCATTCACAGTTCTGTTCGGGCTGCGCACGGTGTGTCATCTGTTTCAGTGTAAATGGTTATGTGGGGTGCATAGGTTACCAATACCACAGCAGAGATCGCACTTCGGGATGTGTGATGGCTGGCAGGGCAAACCTCTCCCGAAACGTCCACGGGCCTTGGCAGCTCTAGGCAACCGCGTAGCGCTAGGCAACCGCGTAGACAGCGCCCTTCCTCGCAACAATCACCTGGAGGGCCTCTCTCCCCGTCGTTTTCACTGGCGTCCAGACTCAGCGAACAACGAACGCCCAAAACCGCCGCACCACTCTCAGCGACCGACCCGACGCAAAACCGCACCAAACCCAACCTAGTAATAAACTGAACTTACAAAACAAAACGAACAAAACCAGCATGCAACCGCCTTACTTCGCCTTGCACAATTTCCGGGTCTTTCACACTCCTGCGCCCCTCTTTTCGCGCCTTTTTCCTCTCCCCTCCCCTTTTCTGTGCCCGTCATTCGTCTTAAAGGCGCAGTCTATTTGTATTGCATTTATTTTAAGTTGTGTAACTTGAGCTGTGTAACTTATGTTTATTCTTTTCTGTGTGTTGCAGTTTCACAATACTAAATTCAGTAAAATACGCTTCAGCATAAGTAACGCCTACTGGATTTCTTTTTGTTAACTATCTGTTTATTGGATGCAAAGGGTCGTGTCTGAGAGGGCAGAATAGTGAAAAGACATTACACAGCAGGAAAAACAGCGAAGAACTATACAGCACACCGCACAACTAAGATGGAAAAGCAGGATGAACAGAGCCTAAAAACAAGGTCCCGAGCCTTAAGTAGCAAGTTCTACGGTTTCGAGCAGGTCGTCAGCTAGCATTGCTGCCAAAAAGGCTAGAGCTAAGGCTGAAGCAGCCAAAGTAAAGGTGTCCTTCGCAGAAAAAGTACACCCTTTCAAATGCAACAATTAAACCTTTATTTCACATTGGAATGTCCATAACCAGATTTTTTAAATATCCTCAATAAATAAAACAAACAAAAAACTATAAAAATAAAATAAAAAAAGGACTCTCAGTCTCTGTTAGCAAAAATTCACCAAAAACAAAAAAATAGACCCTGTCTCTCCAAAACAATAAATAAAATGGCCTATCCAGTCTCAACAAACAAACCTGCACTTCAATAATGATAATAAATAATAATAATAACAGAGTTGTAACTTGTACATTCCTTATCCTTCCTTCCTTTCCTTGCCTTAACATGTAACACTGCAAATCCAGTTAAAAGAGGTAGAGGTAACAACATAAACACTTCCATATTTAGATGTCTTAACAGACCATATGCAAATCTGTAGCTACTTTAGTTTGGCAGATTCCGAGCAAGGAACACCAACATGTTGACCTTGTGTGGCTTAAGGCAGGATCTCTCTGGAGTAGCAATGTTGCCAGTCCACTTGACATCGGGTAGGTGCAGAGGTTAAATTGGGCCAGGGCTGTCCGGGGCGGAGCCCCGGCACATCAAGCGGCCGGGTCTGCAAATGTATTCTGCGCAGCAGAATCACGCTCCAGCCCGATGTTTACCAGGCAATCGAATAACACAACACACACGGGCGCGCGCGCAAGCAGCAGCACGCACACACGCACGCGAGCGGTAATCGGGAGAGTTGGGAGAATTCCCTGTGGGCCGCCGTTAACGTGTCAACGGCGCAACCAATTCGATTTTGTCTATAGGGGACAACTGAGCGCCCCCTCCTGAGAAGTGGTACAGCCCAGGTCGGCCTTGAACTGCGCGCACGAAACTTGCGCAGCAGCTCCTCCTCCCCCCAGATCAGGACAACACAACGTCAAATCATTCTAACGGTCATCATCAGACATAATTATCGGTAGTAGACAGGTGAATGGCGCGAGGGTAAGAGAAACTAAATTAAACCAATAGGCTAATATCATTATTGACGGCTGAAATTTGTACCGGGTGACGTAATCCATTCAAACCTGCCTAGCAACAGATGACCGCGCCGCGGACGATCGCGAGATGACCGCGGATGATCGCGAGATGACCGCGGACGATCGCGAGATGACCGCGGACGATCGCGAGATGACCGCGGACGATCGCGTCGAATGACGTAGGAAAGTTCGCGAACATTCTCGATATAGTTCATAGATATATTATAGATATTATATATTATATTATAGATATAGTTCGATATAGTTATTTTGTCTCTGGCAACATGAGCGCGAATTCGTTGACTGAACCTGCTTTATACGCTCAGAAATCAGTCGGCGCCGACAATCGTAAATATTTAAACATGTTCGATATTTACGATTGTCGGCGGAGAACGTTGTGGTGTCAAATCGTCTTGTGTGGGGGGGAAGCCAACAATCGGGAGTCCCCATTGACAAATCTTAATGTGTGTTGTGTGCTGTGTTTGGAATATCGCCAGGACACCACACACAATACGATCAAAACTGTTAAATCACAGATTTTTTATCTTCATGTGTGGGGTCTCTCACAGATAAAAAATCGGTTGAGATTTATAAAATCTTTGTGTGTGGCAGGCTTTAGAGACAGAGAGTTTAAGACAGAGAGCGCGCGCAACACAGCTACACAGCAGGTTAACATGATGGTGACGTAGCCTATCGGCTAGCCTTTAAAGGTACAATCCCGGGCGGCTGGATTTACTGGACTAACGAT
Organism: Melanogrammus aeglefinus; assembly: GCA_900291075.1. Lineage (NCBI taxonomy): Eukaryota > Metazoa > Chordata > Actinopteri > Gadiformes > Gadidae > Melanogrammus > Melanogrammus aeglefinus. The sequence goes on along the minus strand of OLKM01000384.1, from coordinate 5,247 downwards.
TTATTTTTCGAATTGCACACCCTCCCCTCCATCCAATCAGGAATCACAAAAGCCATGCCCCCCTGCTCGGCTCGTGCGCGTACTTCATTGCAGTCGGAGACCGTTAGGCCTACATATTAAGCAACATATAAAAAATGCTAATTTCTTTAATGTACTAATATAACGAATATCATGGATTTTTTTTTTTGCAACCTTAATTTTGGCTCTGCGTACTCTGCGTATGGGGAGCGGCGGCCCCTCCGGATCAGAGCCCCCCCACATAGAAAATTCCAATTTAACCACTGGGTAGGTGCATGACAGTGGTACCGTTAAACTTCTATCACCTAATTTCAAACAAAACTCTTGCTCAGCAACGATGGGAAATACAAATGTATTATTTAAACCAGTATGAATATTACCGTAGGCCTACATGTTTACCAGGCAATCGAATAACACACACACACACGGGCGCGCGCGCAAGCACGCACGCACACACGCACGCGAGCGGTAATCGGGAGAGTTGGGAGAATTCCCTGTGGGCCGCCTTTAACGCGTCAACGGCGCAACCAATTCGATTTTGTCTATAGGGGACAACTGAGCGCCCCCTCCCGAAGTGGTACAGCCCAGGTCGGCCTTGAACTGCGATTGGTCAGAAAGACGTAACAGCTAATGACAACATTGAACTCTCATGCAGGTTATAACAGTGACCCACTGTTGCGGTGTCCAACACGCATAAAATCATTAGGTGTCACACCAAATTTGTACCGGCTGCCAAATTTGTACCGGGTGACGTAATCCATTCAAACCTGCCTAGCAACAGATGACCGCGCCGCGGACGATTGCGAGATGACCGCGGACGATCGCGAGATGACCGCGGACGATCGCGAGATGACCGCGGACGATCGCGAGATGACCGCGGACGATCGCGTCGAATGACGTAGGAAAGTTCGCGAACATTCTCGATATAGTTCATAGATATATTATAGATATTATATATTATATTATAGATACAGTTCGATATAGTTATTTTGTCTCTGGCAACATGAGCGCAAATGTTTTTTGAAACCTGCTTTATACACTCAGTTTACTAGTTTAATGCGATTAAACAATAAAATCCAATGCGAATATAAAGTTAGTAACTCTAATAAATGTAATTAGGAACGCTAATAAATGTAATGTGTTATCTGTCTGGTCGCGTTCCGTGAACTATATCGAGAATGTTCGCGAACTTTCTTACGTCATTCGACGCGATCGTCCGCGGTCATCTGTTGCTAGGCAGGTTTGAATGGATTACGTCACCCGGTACAAATTTGGCACCCGGTACAAATTTGGTGTGACACAGCCTTTGGACAACAACCCACCATAACGACAGACGACAGGGTTTTTGGGGAAAACAAAGTTTTATGGTTGACATTGACAATGATCGTGAGGTCAGTCCGACATGACGATTGGTCTTTCTTTTACTTCTCAAACTACGTTACAATTTAATGTTCATCAGCCCGATTTTCAAATATTCTCGGAGGAGAAACTCTCCCGAACACCCGTTTTAAAAGCTCTCTAACTTCTGGGCTACAGCCCCGAATGTTTTCAATTGCTAGCGACGCTCCTCTTGTCATCCAGCGTGTTTGGAGGCGAGAGACGAGGAAAACCTTTTACAGTCTATGAGGAAAACAAATACACGCATGCACATAGCGATTTATCGAGGCCGTAAAAGTGACCGACTTCATTTTTATTTATCGTGCGATTAATTGATTTATCGATTATCGTCCCAAGCCTAAGCGGCAGCCATTGAGGAGGGTCATCTTGAAGAGCTGCAGGATTTAACGAAGAAGATCCAGCAAAACACACAGCTGAGTACATAGAACAACAGGCATTTGAGCACAATACTCAAGAGACAGTTTCAAGATGATTCCAAACATCATTTTCCAAATGAAATCACACAGCAGCTGACTTCTCATTACAATGACCAATGGGTTTCAAACCAACCACCCCCTACCAGCAGTGCAGCTAATGCAATGTTAGGGCCTCAGGAGTGTGCAGATGGAAAGAAGCCCACTCCTAACAGACGCTATGCAACTTCACCTCTATCCTGCGCATCCATTCCACAGCAGCACACCTTTGCAAACTCACATAACCCTGACATAGCTAAGTACCTGGTTGGAAAGGAAATTGTGAGCTCTGGGCTCCTTGCCTTTGATGACTGTCCATAAAATTACTGGGCATGGAAATCATCTTTCCAAGCAGTTATAAGAGAGCTGGATTTGACTGATCAGGAGGAGCTCAATCTCCTGGCTTGGACCAGATTCAGCAGCACAAGCAATACGGTTAAGGTCAGCACAAGTTCATAATCCATACTGTCAGCATGATATGGCAACGCTTGGAGGAGGCTTACAGAAGCCCTGAGGTGATTGAAAACGCTTTACTGAGGCGGCTTGAAAACTTCCCGTGCATCTCAAATAAAGACCCACACCAGCTCAGAGAATTAGGTGACCTGTTGCTAGAAATAGACACTGCTAAATCAGGAGGATAATTGCCTGGTTTGGCATACCTGGACACCGCAAGAGGAGTTAATCCAGTGGTGGAAAAGCCCCCTCTTCAGCCTTCGGGAACGCTGGATCACACAAGGCTCAAAATACAAGGATGATCATAACGTCTGACTCCTACCCACCATTCAGCTTTTTCGTCAGATTTGTAAGTACACAGGCAAAGACCAGAAATGACCCCAGTTTCACGTTCAATCTCACCACTGCTCCAACCAACATGAGAGCAGAAAAGGCACCTAAATACTTACCAAGATCAGCTGTGTTGGTTAAAAAGACTGAGATCACTGCTGCAATATCCGGTTCACAGTCTAGCTGAGGCTCGAAGGACGATGAACCAGACAAGCAATGTCCGGTACATAATTATCCTCACCCACTGTCAAAATGCCACACTTTCAGAGGGAGACACCTTGAAGACAGGAAAACATACTTAAGGGAGAACTCAATATGCTTTCGATGTTGTGGATCCACGAAACATATTGCCAAAGACTGCAAGGTAAGTAGGGCTGCAACAACGAATCGATAAAATCGATAAAAATCGATTACTAAAAGCGTTGGCAACGAATTTGGTCATCGATTCGCTGAGTTGCGTGATTAATACGTCACCTGTAGGCGCAGCACAGTTTACAGCCAGCCGCCGACAGGTTGGTTCATGGTTCATGCAAGTGCACAGCGAGCTTTCGTGTGAGCGACCACAGCTTGTATTTTTGGTCATATCTTAACACTGGACTGTAGGTCTATATAAGTGTTGTACCTTCACTGTCTTTGGGTTAAAAAAAAATCCTTCAAGTATCCGTCTAGTATCCGTCTTCTAGTCCAACCGAAAACTCTTGTCAGCTGCCGCTGCTGCTGCAGACGGTGTGCAGACGGGCTCGGAGTCGACACCTCGTGCATCAACAGTCTTTCAAAGCAGCGGTAGTAATCACTCAGCCGGACAGTTTAGAAAGTCCTGTCACTTAAAATAGTAATCCAGGTTTTAAATCCATGTTAAAATCGGCAGGATATAGAGCTAGCTTTAAAAAAAAAAAAAGTCGCAAATAGTGTCTAATGTGATGTGTTCAGATCGGCTCAGTACGGTAATATGATTGATGCGTTCAAATGCAACCCAATTTTTTTTTGGAGATTTTGGCGAAAACTTCATCTGAGAGAAATTAAGATGATTTAATTTATTTTTAATCGTAAGTATTTAGCAGTTAAAGATCTTATCGGTTAACCATGGACATCCCTTATACTGTTTATTTATAAATGTATATCATACATTGTATGTTTTATTTGTGCCATCCCATTTATGTTTTTTTATTTTTTCATCATTTAATTTTAATTTCAATAGTTCCGGGAACTGTCACCTTATCGTGGTGGAGAGGTTTGCGTGTCCCCCAGAACCTGAGGGCTGTGTTGTCTGGAGCCTTGTGCTCCTGGTAGGGTCTCCCATGGCAGAGTGGTGAGGGGGGTCTCAGGTGAGGGGCCAGACTAAGAATGGTTCACCAAGACCCCATGGAAAAACTAACAAGAGGAGGAGAGACCCTGCTCGGAGGAAGCCCGGGGCCCCCGTCTGGAGCCAGGCCCAGACGGAGGGCCCGTTGGCAAGCGCCTGGTGCCCGGGTTTGCCACGGAGCCCGCAGGGATGGCAATTAACTTTTTTGCCCACCAGCCACTGTGGCTGGTAGATTTAAAAATCTACAGTGTGCCAAAAAAAAGTGCCAGACAAGCATGAAAGGCCTCCACTCTCTCAGGATAGACGTGCTTTGAACGTCACTGAATCTAGGCACAAGCCTATGAACGTTATGCTTTGAGTAGGGATCAAAACACTCTTTTTCACGTTTATTGTGAAATCCAGGGACATTAGGTGTGATATGAGCAAGCTGGTTTGCGCCTGAGCCTCCTGGGGAGACTGTGTGGCTAGAAGCCAGTCGTCTATGTACGTTGCTAAACGTATTTTGTTGGTTGCACTTATTGCATTTATTTTAAGTTGTGTAACTTGAGCTGTATAACTTATGTTTCTTCTTTTCTGTGTTGCAATTTCACAACACTAAATTCAGTAATACGCTTCAGCATAAGCAACGCCATTTCTTTTTGTTAACTATCTGTATCTTGGATGCAAAGGGTCGCGTCTGAGAGGAGAATAGTGCCTTAAGCAGTGGCGGTTCTACGTCCAGTTACACCCCGGGCAAGACTTTCTCTAAGCGGGGGGGGGGGGATGGGTTTGTAATCATCGACCCTATATGGGGGTTTTCATCCGTCTGGGCACGGCACCTTCTACCCGAGAGTGCGGCCTGCAGCCAGAGGGGGCCCCAAAAACACCCAATCTCCCACACAATGTTATGTCTGTCACTGCAACCGCTACGCAGCGCGTGTTTTTTTTTACTGCTCGTGGCCGCTCCCCCATGTGATTTGGCTCCCGCCCACAAATGGCGCCTCCGGGCGGCTGCCTGGTTCGCCATTTTTCATAAATGGTTGATCTGTTTCTTAAGCAATACCATTGAACTGTATTGTTTTCTAGGACATCATACATTTACTATCTTGTTGGTATTTAATGTTATAGCTGGGAGCAGACCTTTCATATTTATGCAAAGTTAACTCACTTTCCATCGTCGGTAATCCATCGACTGCGTTCGCCGAGTCCCGACATGCGACATTGAGCAGTTTTCACCTTCCGGTAGATCCCTTGGACCTATGAGATCGATTCTCATGTAAACTGCTCAATGCGCAAGGCAACATCAAAAGGAGA
>OLKM01000383.1:331853-337588 GCA_900291075.1 Melanogrammus aeglefinus | reverse complement strand
ACCCCTCCAAGCCCTTCCTCCACCCTCCCATCCAACCCCGTCCTCCACCCCACCTCTCCACCCCTCCCTCCACCCCCTCCCTCCAACCACCCCCTCTCCAGCCCCCTCCTCCAGCCCTCCTCCACCCTCCCTCCACCCCTCCTCCTCCACCCCCCCCTTCTCCAGCCCCCCTCTCCACCCCCCTGCTCACCCTCCCTCACACCCCCTCCTCCACCCGTGCCTGCGTGGTGTCTTTGTCGGGTTGAATCAACTCACCTTAATTTACTCTGTCCTGCACGGTGTTGCAGTAGCAACCACCTGGTGGGCTATGGACTTTACGTGTTGTATAATTCACAGTCGGCTCGCCGCACGCAGATTAAATCCAGGATCCAGAATCCAATGGAAGACTTTCCCAGTAGTAGTAGAAGGGATGAACCTTCCCGTTTTGGGAACAGGTTTTTTCTTTTAGCTTTTTTGTTATTAATTTCACTCTTGGGTGGCAGCAGGGCCATACTCATTATTTTTTGTGCTGGTTTTTAAGCACAACGGCGTGCTAATCTTACCCGGGCAGATGCGCTTCCAGAAATAGCGGCGAGGGCGTCTTAGATATCGCACATGAAGCTATCTCCTGCAGCTCGCGTCCAGCAAGCCGCCTGCGTCACCACTGAGTCATTATCCTTTCACAACTCAGAGGTCTCTGCGAAACGCTTTACTTCGGCTTGCCCCGAATACGGTGACACGGGGAACACGCTCATTTGCGCACGACCCTTTCCTGTACTTAGAACCTGAACAGATTCGACCCCCATAGACCCACACACTCATTCCTTCAGTTGCTGCATGAGGAAACAGAAAGGCTTTTTAGGGTTTGCCGCTAAGTTTGCATTGTTGGGCACAAGATCAAGTATTCACAGACCATTAAGGGCTGCATCAAACAAACCGGCCTGTGTTAGTTCACTGATCGATCTTACGCATTCGCTATTAGATCTTAATTTATTGGAATTGTGGACTGCTTCGTCTGCTGGTGTTCACCGCGATGTTGATGGTCAAAGTGTATCCTTAAACTCGCATGACCACTCCCTTCCTGTTGCCTTGGACCTAAATCCGGAATAGTATGCGGAAATTCCTAGGATTCCAGGCCTGTCACTGGAGCGGCTGATGGAGGCGACCGTTCAGCTCCTTCCATGTCGCATCTTGAGGCTTGGGTCCCGCACGAAGCTGCATCTCATCCCGGTCCTCTCCTCCTTCCACCTCCTGGTGACTCGCCTCATCTCTTCCCAGAAATTCCCCCATCTTCCTCGCCTGGCCATGGCCTCCCCCCCTCGTCCGCCTTCCCGTCCGCGATCGCTTTACTGCAGTCACGCCGCCCGAGTCGCCCTGCTCGTCTCGGGAGAACAACAGCGATGTTTCTGTAACGGCTGTAAAAGGCCGAATAAGGGAGTTTTTGGCGCCGGTCCTGTTTTTTTCCCTCGTAGTTCCCCCCACAATTAGTTTTGCACTCATTGCACACAATCGACGGGTTGACTCCACTGCGGAGTCAATTCAATTGGCGTTTTAATTACCTCCTTTATGGTCAACAATTGCAGCTCAGCCGAGGGGCTGGGATGAAGAGGAGGGGGACGGACGGGTGGGTCGGGCCAGGCGGGGAAGTGGCCAAGCTCTTTTGGGAACGCTTGCGTTTGTGCCGATGATTTTCTGACTCTATTGGTTGTTACCCGCCACGCCGCAGGGTAGTGCTCGCTGTTGGGGGGGGGACGGAGACAAAATGCTGAACACCACAATCTACAAAAACAGCTTCGGGGTGAACTGGAGGGAGTGGTGAGTGGAGGGCAGTGCGGGTGGTGGATGGTGTTGTTGTGGTGGTGGTTGGTCGAGGTGGAGGTGGGGGAGTTTCACGATTGCTTAGTGTCTAGTCACATGACGTCCGTGTCTGGAGCGAGTAAAGTGGGAGGCTCGTGCCCTAAAACACTCTCACAGGACAGGCCCCACCCAGGCACAGCCTTCTTGGTTTGCTGTGCAATAGTGTGATTGGCATTGAGAATCAACTCCCCAAAGCCTCGCTCTCCGCCTCCGGTCCTCGTTACTCAGAGCTCTTCCCCCTCCTCCTCCTCCGCCCCTCTCCTCTCCCCTCCTCTTCCCTCCTCCTCCTCCCCTTCCTCTTCTCCTCTCTCCTTTCTCCTCCTCCTCTCCTCCTCTCCTCCTCCTCCTCCTCCTCGCGTCGGGTCTTGCCTGCTGACGTAGCGAAGCCTCACAGTCCGGCCTGTGTTGGGGACAAGGCCGATGTTGCTCATGTGCCTTTGGATAATGTGAAGACTTGCATGGCTTGGGCGGATCTGTTGTATCTTCGCTTCCCGCTACAGCCCTGCCAACTGGAGGCACTGGCACTGGCTTGGGTGAGGGTTGACAAATTAACTGAGACACACACGCAACTCAACTCGAACACACTACACACACACAAACTTAAACTCACACACACACGCAAAACGCCATGCATTTGCCAAGGGCACAAAAACACACGCCACACGTAACAACACACACATGACTTACCTCACACGCTCACATAGATTCTCTAACGTTCGACGAATACGCACGCAGCCACTCACTCACTCAAACAAAGAAAAATCCAACATTCACACACGTACATGTATCATATTGCAACCTGAGAGAAGAAGGAGGAGCAAACGAGCGATGTCGAGGCAGCCCAAGCATCATCGTGATATGGATCGATAACAACATGTTTCCCATCCTCCAGTAACCCGACCCTGATGTACCATTTACTATCATTCTGACTCACTACCCTCTTCTCTAACACATCCATTGTGTGTGTGTGTGTCTGTGCGTGTGTGTGTCTGTGCGTGTGTGTGTGTGTGTGTGTGTGCGCGTGTAATGTGTGTGGGAGATCTAAAATAAACATGGGCAGTGCTAAGGAATCCGCTCCAAAATCTGGGTGGTTTATCAAAAAAGATCCCGCCCAGAAGCAGCCAATGATAGATTCAGGGCCAGCTGTCCACATGACCTGATTTCCTCTTTTGTATTTCCAACGCCCAACCTCTCGCAGCATATGGCTGCGCCCCTGGTGCTGGTACACCAGGGTGAGCGGGGGCGCTGGTGAGAACCCAGGGCCCCATATCGGCCGGTGCGGCGCACGGAGGGTCCCCTCGCAGGCCCACGGAGGCCCAGAGACAGGCTGATGGCTCACAGATGGTGTTCAAAGCACTCATTTCCTCCCTATTTTAAACCGTCTGGTGGCGCGCCCGCGCGCCGGGGAGCCCCTGGGTGGTCTGGACGTCGGCCCACCCTCAGAGACGGGTCATCGTGACGCCACGGGGGCCACATGCACCCAGGACGCTCTAGATGGCTCTGGGCCTGCTGTTGGACAGAGTGGTGGGAGAGGAGGTAGGGAGAGGAGAGGAGGTGGTGGGGAGAGAGGTGGAGGTGGGAGAGGAGGTGGAGGTGGGAAGAGGAGGTGGTGGGAGAGGAGGAGGAGGTGGGAGAGGAGGTGGTGGGAGAGGAGGAGGTGGTGGGAGAGGAGGTGGAGGTGGGAGAGGAGGTGGTGGGGAGGAGGAGGAGGTGGGAGAGGAGGTGGTGGGAGAGGAGGAGGTGGTGGTGGAGGTGGTGGGAGAGGAGGAGGTGGTGAGGAGGTGTTGCTGCAGGTGGCGGTGGGGGGGATTGCAGTGAAGCCCAAACCGTTACCATCTGTCGAGCAGCCTTTCCTCCCTGTCCCTCCCCGTAGTAGTACAATCTCTCCTGCCACCTCCACCACACCCCCCCCGAAAACACACACACAACACAAACACAGCACACACACACACACACACACACACACACACACACACACCACACACACCACACACACACACACACACACACACACACACACACACGCTAACACACATGCTAACACCACATAGCAACACAAAGGCCTACCCGTTTCAAACATTATGTAGACCAAAAAAACACATCACACACACCACACGCACTCATGCACTCTCTCACAAACACTCACACACTCGCACACACACAGAGTGATCTTCCTATCAATTATGTTGAGCACAACACCGGGCCTGTGCAACATAACTGGGCTTGCTGGAATGCAGCTGTCAGTTGCACAAGGCGTCTTAAAGCCAATAGGCCCCACCCGGAAACACTGCCATCTCCTGACTCCCCCTCTCTCCCCCTCTCTCCCTCCCTCTCTGTCTCTGTCTGTCTGTCTGTCTGTCTGTCTGTCTGTCTGTCTGTCTGTCTGTCTGTCTGTCTGTCTGTCTGTCTGTCTGTCTGACAGAAAGAAAGAAAGAAAGAAAGAAAGAAAGAAAGAAAGAAAGAAAGAAAGAAAGAAAGAAAGAAAGAAATACTAAAACTAACCTCTGGGCTTGTGGCCTGCTAACCCCCGGGCTCCTTCTCGCCTGTCCCTCTGTTCTGTCTCTCTGCTCTCGGTCGTCTGCTCTCTTCTCTCTCTCTCTCTGCTCTGTCTCTATCTCTTCTCTCTCTCTCTCTCTCTCTCTCTCTCTCTCTCTCTCTCTCTCTCTCTCTCTGCTCTCTCCTCTCTCTCTCTCTCTCTCTCTCTCTCTCTCTCTCTCTCTCTCTCTCTCTCTCTCTCTCTCTCCTCTCTCTCTCTTCTCTCTCTCTCTTCTCTCTCTCTCTCTCTCTAACACAGTATAGAACTATAGAATGTGTGTGTCTCTCTCTGCATGCCAGCAGGGTGGGAGAGAGAGGGCGAGAGAGTGGGGGGGAGAGGGGGAGAGAGGGGGAGAGAGAGAGAGGAGAGAGGAGGGGAGAGAGAGAGAGGAGAGAGAGGGGGAGAGAGAGAGGGAGAGAGCGGAGCGGGGGGGGGCACTGCCTCCTCTAGTGTATTCTTTAACCACATATCCGCCCCACCCTCGACACCACACAACCTGTTCGGGGGTTTGCTTTAGCTGGGAAACCCACCGCCCCAACCAGCCCCCGACACACACACACACACACACACACACACACACACACACACACACACACACACCACACACACACACACACCACACACACACACACACACACACACACACACACACACACACACACACACACAGAGACCCAATAAGCTCTGGTGTTCTTAGGCCCGGCGCCCTGCCCTGGCTCTGCAATCACAGTGATTCCCTGAGGGGTAACATAGAGGGACTGGGGCGCGCCATCCCAAGATACTGTGTGTGTGTGTGTGTGTGTGTGTGTGTGTGTGTGTCGTGTGTGTTGTGTGTGTGTGTGTGTGTGTGTGTGTGTGTGTGTGTGTGTGTGTGTGTGTGTGTGTGTGTGTGTGTGTGTGTGTGTGTGTGTGGGCGGGGAATATGTGTCTTTCCCAGGACCTTTCCGAACACAGTCATGCGGTCACTGTAGCAGCCTCCTGGTTTATGCTGACTGAAGTCTAAAATTCCAGAAGTGTATGCTTGTAATTGTGTGTGTGTGTGTGTGTGTGTGTGGATGTGTGTGTGTGTGTGTGTGTGATGTGTGGTGTGTTGTGTGTGTGTGTGTGTGTGCTGTTGTGTGTGTGTGTGTGTGTGTGTGTGTGTGTGTGTGTGTGTGTGTGTGTGTGTGTGTGTGTCCTCCTGGCTTTGCCACCATGGAGTTCCAGTAGTTTGATAGCAGATAGACTGTAAAGGAGTATGTTGATGAGGTACATAGTGTATAAAGTTAGTTTTTTTTCCTTGCCTCTAGTCGACGAAACAAACGATAATCTCCGGTCATACCAGTGCTATACCTGCTCAGCCAGACGCAGTTTGTAGGTTTGG
>OLKM01000383.1:321853-326853 GCA_900291075.1 Melanogrammus aeglefinus | reverse complement strand
GTAACTGACTTTCGATTAGCCTTCAGCTGTTTAAGTGGAGCCCTGAAAATATAAACTGCGTTGCCCTGGCCTTAAGGAAGATGGCTATTGGCCGCTTTCAACTTCTTTCTTGCCGAGAAAGTAACATTTGCTGCCACCTACAGGCAGGCACACAAGAAGACAGACAGACAGACAGACAGACAGACAGACAGACAGACAGACAGACAGACAGACAGACAGACAGACAGACAGACAGACAGACAGACAGACAGACAGACAGACAGACAGACAGACAGACAGACAGACAGACAGACAGACAGACAGACAGACAGACAGACAGACAGACAGACAGACAGACAGACAGACAGACAGAGATAGATAGATACACAAAAAGATAGACAAATAGATAGACAGTATAGTTTAATTAAAAAACAATGTTTTTTACGTAAATCTGCATTCTTGCAGCATAAAAACAACAACAGCCTCTCCACCGAGTCCAAACGATGCATACCTTAACCAAGGGAAACAGCAGCCCCCGCAAGCCTAACACATTCCAGCCCCCCGTCTGAAATACTCTGCCATTGATTCACATCCACTTCCTCATTGGAAAGGCTTCCAGACAGCGTGTGTGTGTGTGTGTGTGTGTGTGTGTGTGTGTGTGTGTGTGTGTGTGTGTGTGTGTGTGTGTGTGTGTGTGTGTGTGTGTGTGTGTGTGTGTGTGTGTGTGTGTGTGTGTGTGTGTGTGTGTGTGTGTGTGTGTGTGTGTGTGTGTGTGTGTGTGCGTGCGTGCGGTCTGTTGTCCTTGTGGGTTTCTTATGTTTGATATCACATCAAGGCTTGCCTCCATCTTATTGGGCCTTTGTTCATGATAGTTTCCTGCATTAGCAGGAAGCACATGCTGGAAATGAACGAGTCGAACGTTGGTGGTTGTTTGGTCAGGGTGTGCTTTCCGGCAATTTACCGTCAATCCATATAAGTTTATTAGGATGGATGTTTTCTTCGGATATTTTGAGATAGTGAATTGTGTCTGGATTACTGAATCCAACGCTTTGCTTATCTATGTTGGGTTTGAAGTTGTTGAGAACACAAATAACGTACTTTTCTTTTATAACAATGGTATTAAGAGACCAGGTTATACAATGACAACAAGGTCTGTGGACTGTAGAAGTTTGCTGTGTTGTTGTTTTTGTTGAACTTTGTATCCTATTGGTCCAGACATATTGATATATGTTAACGCTGCAAGGCCAGAAGAGAACACACAAACAAAAACACACGCACCCACACACGCACACACACGCACATGCACACACACGCACGCGCACACGCACATGCACACACACGCACGCGCACGCACACACACACTGAGTAAACAGCCCGCCCGTGACGCCATTTAACAGCTCCCTCCGTGTGCGCTTCCCGTCTCCTGTTTGTGCCCTTCTGCATCCAGCTGGACGACCCCTCCGTGTTCCCGGCCGTCATCGTGGAGCAGATCCCGGCCGCCGACCTCATGCAGGTGTACTCCGGCCTGGAGGCGGACGAGCTGACCAACGGCATCATGGTGGACACCACCCTGCACGTGGTGGAGGAGCCCATCCTGGGCGGGGGTGTGGACCTCACAGGTGAGGGAGAGGACGCTGTTGTTCTGTTGGTATCTCCCGCCGTCGGGGACCTGTGGATCCCGATCTGGGGGAACCTACACACACCCCCCTTACGGTGATGGTACAACCTGGTGATGATGTTAGAGATGTACTTATGGTTTGATTGTCTCCGTACCTGTTGAACCTGATTTGGGGGGACGCACACATACCCCCGCCGGTGATGGTATAACCCGTGGTGATGTAAGGGATGTAGTTATGGTTGGATTGTCTCCACACCTGTTTGTGTCTAGCAACTTACACCACAGAAGTAACGTGTTTGAATGTTGGGGCTTGAAGACATCAAGCAAAAGCCAGCTATAAACATGAGGAATTAAATCACACTGTATGAGTATCTGTACGAAGTGCGTGCATCGCCTCAAGTACGGTATGGGCTCTTATCTGAAATCAAATGACACAGCAAGCAAACGCTGTTTATGTAAAGCTACATCAGCGCCATCTAGTGGCTCGTTCCCGACCTTTCAAGTTTTTGCGCTAGGAGCTAACACAAAATAAATGTCCAAAAACACGGTTTGCATACATGATCATACTGATGTTGACATACTTTATTTCCTCGGGAAACAGAGTCGAACGTGTCTACGGACGATAGTAGAGAGACCAGCGACGCAGCGGCTGCCCTCCTCAACATGGAGTCTCCAAACAACATCCTGGATGAAAAGCGCATGAGTGAGTAATACACTGAAGACATAAATAATTCACCTTCATCCTTCATCCATCCCATAATCAATCAGAGCGAAGAGAAGTTCACGTTTGAACTTTGGTGTGGGATAATAATATTGTGTTTAATGCAGATCTTGTTTGTGTGTGTGTGTGTGTGTGTGTGTGTGTGTGTGTGTGTGTGTGTGTGTGTGTGTTTGTGTTTGTGTGTTTAGTTCACACCTTTGGCACCCTGCTGGAGTCTGACATGACGTACATCCCTCTTCGGCCGGACCAGATAGACCACAACGGCATGGACATCTCCCTGGACGAGGACACGTCCTCCATGGACGAGCTGCCCCAGAAGAGTGTCTCCAAACCCCAGAAGAAAAACAAAAGTGAGTCAGCGCTCATGATCTGTCTGCTCGCACACCAGGGGGCGGCCTGGGGCTCAGCAGGTAGAGCTGGATGACTGGTAACCGTAGGGTTGCTAGTTCGATCCCCGGCTCCTCCTGTGTCGAGATGTCCCGGAGTAAGACGCCTAACCCTCACTGCTCCCAACCAGCTGGCTAACCCCGCCGCCGTTGTGTGAATGTGTGCATGAATGGGTGAATGTTAGGCAATATTGTAAAGCCCTTTGAGTGGCCACTGGTTAGAAAAGCTCTTACAAATGCCGTCCATTTACCATTTACCTGGGTGTGTATTTGTGTGTTTTGTGAGGGTGTAATTGAAGACTCATTTGTCATCACAGGGGTACTGTTTAAGGGGTTCTCGAGTCTTGTAGTTCATGTGTTGGTTTATTACACGTCTGAGATTAGCACAAAGTTGAAACATTGCCCTACATTTCTTAATTAGTTATTCTTTTCCACCAGAAAAAAGGCTAACCTTTTTAGTCAAAGCTAAGCACATTTTCAGTCTGCTTGCTAGCTGTTGCCACTTAGATCTTATTAAGATGTAAATATGGACCTGGTGTTAATCATTTTTATTGTTAGTGAGTTTCATTATTTACCATGTTGTTTCCCAGAGGGAAACAAGAAATATAGATTCCAATCTCTTAACGAGCCAGGGAGCCCCTGTTCCAGATGTAATTCAACACCATGTGATTTAAAGGCCTGAGAGAGAGAGGAGAGGTTGAGGAAAGAGGTGTTATGAGTGTTTTAATAAGCAATGTTGTATCTGAGATCCGCCACACACCGTGTCGTTATACGATAGGCGTCCGGCCAGCCGAACCGTCACTCGTACCCGGGTTTAAAACAGACCGCTGCTCAGATGGGGCCGTAGAGTTATATTACTAAGTGCCCAACTTTCTCTCGGGCATCGCAGTCCGCTACTTCCCAGACAGAGCTCCACACGTCCACACAAACCAGGCCCCTTGGTCGTGACGTCAGACTAGCGATGAAAAAGGTTGTCTGACGTCACGGACCGAACGCCACCTGCACGCGCAGCAGAGTGGGCCGTTCATGGAGTGTTTTGGGGAGAAAAACATAGGATATTACCCTTTCTTTTTTTTTCTAAATTTGGGATTTATTTCAGTAACAGTAAAACAATGCCATATATGACCATGTTGAAGATTAAAACGTTTAAAACAAATAAAAGTGGTCTTGGTTGCACTGTCTCTTTAAGAAGTGTGACGCAATAGGAACCGTTAGCTAGACGGTGTTGCAACGCGGAACTCGGTGGCTATTGCACCCAGAGAGTGAACAGGGTGAGCTTCCGTGTTATGAACGCGGGCAGAAGTTTGTTGAAACTTATCACCAAGTTGGGTAATAACAATAAATCATGAAGTCACCTAATGGGTGAAGGGAACCGAAAGTAATATGGTGGAAGCGGCAGCGGACTCGGCCTGTGTAACCGGACCCTGACCGCAACCCTGTGCGTCATGGAAGGGCTGCAACCACCGCGGACGCTGTGCCTGGACTTCGCCCACAATCTCTCGAGGACATGGGAGAATTGGAGGGACCAGTTTGTGCTCTATGTGGACTCAACAATGACGACCGAGGAGGACACGGCAAAAGTGAAACTTTTCAGCCGTCTGATCGGCCAGAGTGGCAGGGAGCTGCTGGACACATTGATGGGCGGTACGGCCGAGGAGGCCTGGACGATGGATGACATTATAAACACGTTCAATGAGCATTACCAGCCTGGCACGAACGAGACCGTGGAGCGGTATCGTTTCTTTACTAAAAACCAAGGCGCCAGTGAAACCATTGACAGTTACGTCACGGAGCTGAAAGAGCTGGCTCGGACATGCAACTTTGGAGCTCTGAGGGAGTCGCTCATCCGTGACCGGATTGTGTGTGGGAGTCACAACACGGGCATGAGAGACAGACTGCTCCGCCAGAAGAACATGACGCTAGACACATGTGTGCAGCTGTGCAGGGCCGCAGAGCTGCCCCGGGACACTGCTAAAGTCAAGGTGGAAGAGGCGCAGACACTGCAAGGGGCGGAGCCGCCCCGGGACAATGTTATAGAGATCTCCGGAGTCAAGGTGGAAGAGATTCAGGCATTGCAAGGGGCAGAATCGCCATGGGCGGATGTTGTAGTGATATCCGGTCCGGTGTTGGAAGAGATGCATACACTGCCAGGAGAACAGCTGCCTGAGGAGAATGATATAGCCATCTCTGGACCGACTGTGGAAGAGGTGCTGAAAACAGCAGCAACATGCAAGAAAAGGAAACGAACTGACTGCGAGGTGGATTGCGAGTTGTGTGGAAACACGCATGGAAGAAG
>OLKM01000383.1:259268-310327 GCA_900291075.1 Melanogrammus aeglefinus | reverse complement strand
TGATTTCCATGAACCACCGATGTTGCATTGACAAGTCAGTACGTCAATCAAACGGTCGTACTGCACTCCCCCTCCCCCGCTCCGGTGTGACCCCTTCGTGCACGTACTCAAGCTCGCCCTGACCCAAGAAGCAAGCAATTCTGTTGTGTTGTTATCTGCTGCGGTGAGCTACTGGAGCTAGCTAACTAGCTAATGGCTCGCTCTCGCGCATCTGTGTTCGCGCTCGTGCATGATTGCGCATCCATGTACTTGGAATGGGTGGAGTCAGAGTCAGCGTTGAAGGAGAGGGGGTAGGACCATTTGAGTGGTGTATTTTCAAAATCTGCTGGCGTTTCGCAAATCCCATACCCAACCTTTAAAAACTGAACAATTCTATTTTTTTTATTGCTAAGATGTATGTTACTCTGTATGTATGCCCCTTCTCCTCCTAAAAACACCCCTCTTACACACTCATACGCCCTTTATGCTTATTGTATGATGTCCTGGCACTTGAAAATAGTACTTAGCATCGTGTAGCGTCTTACCCTAGCTATCTGTGTTGTGTACGGGGAATGGCTTAACCTAGCGATTTTTATTGCTTGGCTCTTGGTTCTACGAACATCCTTACTGTACCAACAGAGATATATTCTTGCTTCACCTTCTTCTGTCAAATGCACTTTGTAAGTCGCTTTAGATAAAAGCGCCTGCCAAATGTCCTAAATGTAAACAAAACAAGGAGCGCTACTACATGATGTTCTGTCAAATCTAACCAGCTGTGCGTCTGTGTGACGCTGTGTGCAGCTGTGTTTTGGGAGCGTTGTAGTACGATTCCTATAAAGAGAGGTGCAGGTTTTCATTTGCAGAATACACCAGTGAGAGGAGGTGATCGTACCGATAACATTATCGAGATAACTATCGATGGGCATTGACTACAGATATGTCAAGGTATAATGTTAAGTTATGAGCTAGTTGACACTGCTGCTTTAACAGCAACAACAAACCTTCTGAGGTGTTTGCTCTGCATTCGAGAACACAGAGGGAATGATCCAACCCACCAGAGGACCCGGAACGTGGCCAGATGTGCTGATCCATGACTGAAATCTAGTTTGTAAATCCAGTTCTGGAGACACGATCACAACACATTGTAAAGCTAATGGAAGACTACAGGCGAAACGCCGTAAAGACGATGTGTGCGATTATTATGGTAAATAAGAAATATACCCTAGAGAGAGTGAGAGAGAGGGAGAGGGAGAAAGTAAGAGGAGGATTGAAGGGAGAGGGGGGAAGAGGGAGAGGGAGAGAGAGGGAGAGTAAGAGGAGGGTTGAATAGAGAGGGAGAGAGAGGGAGAGTAAGAGTTAGAGAGGAGGGGTGCAGAGATAGAGGGACTGAGACAGAGAGAGAGCAAGAGAGAGAGCGTGAGAGAGAGAGAGAGAGGAGGGGTGCAGAGATAGAGTGAGTGAGCGAGAGAGAGGGAGAGAGGAGGGGTGCAGAGATAGAGTGAGAGAGTGAGAGAGGAGGGGTGCAGAGATAGAGTGAGTGACCGAGAGGGAGATTGAGAGAGAGGGAGAGGGTGAGAGAGGGGGGTGCAGAAAGAGAGAGAGAGAGAGAGAGAGGGAGAGGGAGGGTGAGAGAGATAGAGGGAAAGAGAGCTCTTCCGGGGGCTGGTGGGAAGTGTTTTGTGGCGCCCGAGGCCGGTGACACGACACGAGTGTTTACTGCGTCGCAGTGGGAGCTGTTTGAAGGATGATGCCTGACATCAGTGCCAGGCCTGCAGCTTGTTGCTGAGAGAGTACAGGGAGAGATGATTCCACCGCCATGCCAGCACAGCGCCTGGTGGGACATGACAGAGGAAGTGAGCTGTAGCCTGGTGTGGCCTGCAGGCTGGCGCAGCCTTCATGCCCGTGTTTCTCCAAGTTTAGGGACTAATCAGCTGTAGAATTAAAACCTTTTAAAATTTCAGTTAATATTAATTGTGTATTTTGTGCATGTTTTTCTTTTAACGCGCCGTTGTGTAAAACCCATTGTTTTTGGTGTCGTCTGGTAGCGGACATGTGGCGGCGATGCCCCTGTCGTCCACAAGATGGCACTGGTGAACCACGTCTAACGCGAACCCAACCCTGGAAGAGCTTCTATTCCTGAAAATAATTAGTTTAAAGTACGGAATTTAATCATACATTAGTTTACATTCTGCCCGGCCCAGAATGCAAACCCCTAAACGGATGGCTAAATAATCGTTGAAATAAAAAAAAAATAAACAGCTCGAGGTCATTTTTCTTCCACATATGATGCAGCAACAAACGGCGATCGCTCACTTGGGAATGTGGGAACGATATTCCCAACGAGCAGAATCATCCTGCCGCTCTGCCTGGTTGGTCAGACGCACGCCCTCCATCCTCAACCTCTCTCTATCCTTCTCTCCCGTCAGGGCAGCAATAAAAGTGTTTTTCATCGTGAATAAAACATTAAAAGGGAGGGATTTGAAATAAGAGACTAATTTGTTCTAATGCTTCGTTTGAGGAGCCACGGTTCTGTGTGGCGTTCTGCGCGCCTCAGGGGCGGGGCTGTGCCGTTTCAGAACCACTGTGGCTCCTGCTTGTTCTGAAAAAACTAACCAACCGCCCTGACGGAATTAATTCACATAATCTGGTATCTATCTATCTATCTATCTATCTATCTATCTATCTATCTATCTATCTATCTATCTATCTATCTATCTATCTATCTATCTATCTATCTATCTATCTATCTATCTATCTCTCTCTCTCTCTCTCTCTCTCTCTCTCTCTCTCTCTCTCTCTCTCTCTCTCTCTCTCTCTCTCTCTCTCTCTCTCTCTCTCTCTCTCTCTCTCTCTCTCTCTCTCTCTCTCTCTATCTCTCTCACTCTCTCTCTCTCTCTCTCTCTCTCTCTCTCTCTCTCTCTCTCTCTCTCTCTCTCTCTCTCTCTCTCTCTCTCTCTCTCTCTCTATGATTATCACTATCTCTCTATCGCCCTAACGCTCGATCTCACTATCTCCCCATCTCCCCATCTCCCTATCACCCACCCACCCATCCCTCTGTACCTCAATACAGACGTTGTATCTTATCTGAAAGCTGCAGTGGGAGAGTCAGTGACTCCATATTGTGCGGGGTGTGTGTCTGTGTGTGTGTGTGTGTGTGTGTGTGTGTGTGTGTGTGTGTGGGGGCTATGCAAAGCTTCCCATGGCTTTCGAGATCTCTGCCGCTCTAAACTCCTTCGTCTAATCGAGGCGGGGTTGTGCACCGAGGTCGGGCTTTTCTTCAGTTTTCGTCGTTCTTTTGTCTCAACAGCCGAGACAAGCGCTTTGTAAGCTAGCTTCGATCTCTCTCCCATCCACTCCGAGCGAGCAGGAGGCGCCCAGAGTGCCTCCCCCGGTTCTCCTGCCAGGGGGAAGGCATGGGAGGCTGCCTCCTCACAGCCGTTTGGTAGGGCCTTGTTTTAAAAGGAAGCGATCGAAGGCATGAAATCTCTCATTACTTTAATTTGATTCAACATTTCATGTTTGATTCCACCACAGCAAATTTAGTACTATTAGGAATGTAGATGTATCACATGCACGCACACATGCACACACACACAGACACACACAGACACACAGACACACAGACACACACACACACACACACACACACACACACACACACACACACACACACACACACACACACACACACACACACACACACACACACACACACACACACACACACACACACAGACACACACACAGGGCAGCACTCAAATCATCGTCAACAGACCATGCACATTGTTAGATTGATTGTAAGACTGAATTACGCAGACATTAGAGGATTCCGGTATGCAAGAAAATATTAGCATATATTATCATTAACAACCAGCATTATATGAAGGAGCAGTTTGGCTTCCATTTTGACGTTTAACCTCAAAACCGGCAGCATTATACATCAGTTCAACGTGGAGTTCAACGTCACCCTACATTTGTGAATGTGTACCAGTTAATCAAACACTAGACAAAAAACCCCAGTTTAATAAACACTACACATTATAGCACTTTAGTTTACAGGATACAAACTACAGCAGTTTAACAAACAATACACACATTATAGCAGTTTGATAAACAGAATACTAACAACTGCCTTGTAGTTCACACTACACACTGTAGAAGTTTAGTCAACAGGATACAAACTACAGGGATTTCATAAACACTACACATTATAGCAGTTTGGTAAACCGAATACAAACTACAGCAGTCTAACAAACACTGCATACACTATAGCAGTTTAGTTAACACGATACAAACTACAGCAGTTTAATAAACACTAAACACTATGATAGTTTGGTGCACACAATACAAACTACAGCAGTTTAATAATCCTTACACACACTATGGCAGTTTAGTGAACAGGATACAAACTACAGCAGTTTAATAAATACTACACAATATAGCAGTTTAAACACAATACAAACTACTGGAGTCTAATACAAGTAGAAAAGCGATGGGGAGGGAGGGAGAGAGAGAGAGAGAGAGAGAGAGAGAGAGAGAGAGAGAGAGAGAGAGAGAGAGAGAGAGAGAGAGAGAGAGAGAGAGAGAGAGAGAGAGAGAGAGAGAGAGAGAGAGGAGAGAGAGAGAGAGAGAAGAGAGAAGAGAGAGAGAGAGAGAGAAGAGAGAGAGAGAGAGAGAGAGAGAGAGAGAGAGAGAGAGAGAGAGAACGTCGTTCAACAAATCAACATTTGTTTTATGAACTTTTCAGGATAGCCTGCGGGTTTGGCAGCGCCCGAGTGTCAGTTCATTTGAAGTATGTCTGCAATTATTGCATTTGTTAACTCTTGCCACTATTTTTTTACTTGACATGGTTGCTTTGGGCTATGACACTATTGATTTAAAAAATACAATGTGGTTGCAGCGCAAACTCGTCTATTTATCAGAAAATCAACATTAATGTTTGTGTGTACTGTGTCGTAAATATTATATTCGTATGAAAGGACAGATGATATTATTGACTGATTGTATATTTTTCGAAGTCTTTTGAGTCATAAGTCATCTAATTTTAAAATATGTCGCTTATAAATGCAATTTAAACACGTCCATTAAAAGAGTTAAAGCTCCAAGGCATGCCAAGTGAAGTAATGGTTGGTTGAAAGCTAGTCATTGCTATTATTTAGTGGCTTGGGGAAAGGGACCTTTTGTATTTGTAGCTTTTATACATCAATGTCTGAATTCTTTTTTTTTTAATGGCTTACAGTAACAAACTGAATCTTTTCACTATTGATGGTAAATGGACTGCATTTATTTAGTGCATTTCTAACCAGTGGTCTTTCAAAGCGCTTTATAATAGGGTTAGTCATCAGCCAACAGTCACTCAGTCATACACTCACTCACACACTGCCGTTTAACATTCAAGGTCACGGCCCCCTCATCAGAGGAGTCAGGCTTCTGTCTCGACACCCCGTCAAGGTGTCTTTGTTAGTCGAATCGAGGTGTCAGAAAAATTGTGCGATTGTTGATATAAATAGATTTATTCTGTTACCATAAAAGACCACACAATATTAACGCTAGACCACAAATTCGCTAGTGCTAGTGCTAACACCAGTTCTGACGTTACTGCAACATACAAATGTTTATGGGTCTGAGAGAGGTCAGATCTTATAGACTTATAGGCTTCTTTACCATTCCGCCCGGACCAGTATAGACTGAAGATGAACTTGGATTCGGTAGATGCATACGCTGCTTCTGGAACCAGCTCCAGAGTGCTCGTCAGTTTCCCTCGTATCTCTGAATAAACAATCGCGTTGGACCTTTCCTACTCTCGGAGTTATAACTAGCCCCAAAACCACCCTACCCGAGGCATCAGAGATGAGTGACACCACAGCCTGGCCTGGCCGCGAGGAAGAAAAGCCTGTCAGTTATACAATGCTGTTTCGTGGTGCGGCTGCAGGATTGACTCTTCTTCATTTCCAAACCATTAAAGATGATCCAAAATAATTCAAATACAAACTGTGTCAACAGCAGCTGCCGCCGCTCCGTACCCCTCTGGTGGAAACCATCCCCTGTGTCTGCTCCTCTGCTGAGTTCAGTGGAGCTGCGTGAACGGTACGCTCACACGTGTTTAAAATGCAGATCCCGTCATGATCGGTTGTGAATACCGGAGACAGACAGGAGCTCTCTGTCTCCAAGGATACCGGCCACTGTATGAACTAATTGGTGTAAAAAGCAAATCAAGGTATATACATTATTATGAAGGTATATTATATTAGCCTATGCGAGGCGAATAGTAGCTATGCTACAGTAGAAAATATAATCTGTCAAATTGTTGTCATATGTTTAAGGTCCATGTTCTCGTCATTTAGTGGAGGCATCGCCCCTCGCCTAGTTGTTGGAGACCCTGATAAGCCGATCTATTATGTCCAAGCATTTAAACCACATAGAAGTTACCAAAAATGAAGCGTATCTTAAAAAAAACCATGATAAACGATGGACAATCCGTCTACGATGGGCCTGACTAGATTAGACTATTAGATCAAAGACATCCTTATTCCACCGATATATTTTTTAAATCCACTCACGTCGATGGCACGCAACGCCATCTCTTAATATCACCTTCGGAACACACCATATGGTGCCTGATTATTTTTTCTGCAGTTATACTAGTGGCAGTGTGTTGGAGGCGGCCCCAGACCATACTGTTCTGCTGTACCTGGAGAGACGCCAGTTTGACCCTGAAAAAACACATTATTTACAGGAGGAGCTGTTTTAATGAACCACTCGGAAAATATAGGGCGATGTATAATGTAATCCTAAATACCAGCAATTTATGGCTCCCCCATCACACCTACAGTACCTGCTCTGTTTATCGCCCCCCCTCCCTGGTCAGGGTCAGTGTGCCAAGAGACTTTTAGACACCCTGCTTCCTTTCTGTCTGCCTGCTCCATGCAATCGAGTGGATCTTGAACACATGTACCAGTCACATACCATTAGGCAATTTAGAAACTCGAATTAGCCTAATGTGTGTTTTTTGAGACGGCAGCAATAGATCAAGGAAATTAGTGGATATTCTTTAAGGCTATATAAAAATATATATTATATATTATTATATTAAATATTATATCTATATTTATATGTGTATAAATAGTTGATCTATCCTTTCATTACATCATATTATATTATATGAAATCAACACATTCAAACACATAAGACAAGAGATGATTATCTTATATTCAAAGATATTATTTTAATCAGTTACAAAAAAAATTTGAATGGAACCAATGTCAAAGATATGACATCAAATGTTACGTTGTTTCGTCTAAGAGAAATCTTGATATCTTAACTTAAATATACATTGGTTTAGATATGTTAAAACATACACGGTGAAATGCTGCATGTTTTTGCTAAATATAGAAACAGCCACAATGCATTTTATACACATTGTTGTTTGTTTAACACAGCAAAGAGCACCACAACAAGCCTCATTCCCCTTCCCACTCTCAGTCTCCTTGCTCTTTTTTTTTTTACACACACAACACGAATGGCAAACGAATGTCGAGTGCCCTGGATAAAAGGCACTTTAAACATGCAAAAGGACAACATCACTCCCGACACAAAAGCCAGCAGGTGAAGAAGGAATTCAGACACCACACTGGACTCACAACAAGGCTACAACGGCCCACTGTTCGCTAAGCTTTTCATTTCATTGTGGAGCACATAATAAATGTGTGCCACGGGTTTCCTGCCTGCACTAGACGTGTGTCAGCGGTATTGATGGATGGGGAGCAGCACCAACAATGACGTTAACAATATTGAATGCAGGGCAGCAAATAAAAAATGAACACCACCAGTCCTTTCAGACCCTCCCCAGCATGCGTGCGATCCACCAATTGCAGGGCATGACGATCTGGCAGATGACCCGCCCCCCTTGGTAGTAGTAGGGCCAGGGGTTGTACCCGCCCAGGGGTTCATGGTAGCGCCGGCAGTAGCGGTAGCCACTGCGGCAATACTGGCAGCAGTAGCCGTTGTCGTCCAGGCGGTTGTCCAGCTCTATCCCGGCGTCGCGCTGCAGAGGACACAGGGCAGTGCGGGCTCCGTCACACAGAGACACAGAGGCCGGGGATCGATGGAGACTACATTACCCAGGATGCAATGCAGCGCTGTGACTCCCTGCGTCTGTGTGGTGCAGAGGCTGGATCACACAGAGGCAGAGGGACAGAGGACAGGGGTGTGCGCTGGGTAGTGTAGTCCCCGACATCACACAGAGGCAGAGAGACAGAGGACAGGGGTGTGCGCTGGGTAGTGTAGTCCCCGACATCACACAGAGGCAGAGGGACAGAGGACAGGGGTGTGCGCTGGGTAGTGTAGTCCCCGACATCACATAGAGGCAGAACAGCGGGTTGTGTACTGAGTGGTGTAGTCTCCATGGATTGTCTTCTGGGTAATGTAGTCTACATCACACAGAGGCAGAACCGTGTGTTGTGCACTGAACAATGTAGTCTCCGACACACAGAGGCAGAACCGTGGATTGTGTAATGGTTAATGTAGTCTCCATCAAACAGAGGCCGAGAGAGAGAGAGAGAGAGAGAGAGAGAGAGAGAGGGAGAGAGAGAGAGGGGAGAGAGAGAGAGAGAGAGAGGGCAGAGAGAGAGGGGAGAGAGAGAGAGAGAGAGAGAGAGAGAGAGAGAGAGGGAGAGGGGAGAGGGGGAGAGAGAGAGAGAGAGAGAGAGAGAGAGAGAGAGAGAGAGGGAGAGAGAGAGAGCGAGCACTGAATTGTGGTAAATGATGAGCATGCTGTGGTTGTACTGTAGGTCACACAGTATTTATGGCAACGCTAAACGGACGCGCAAAGATCAAACCGCATCCAAGTCTGATCTTTTCTTTACCTGTTTAACCGGGATGAACAACGCGAGGCGACAGGTGACAAGAGAGATCACGATCGCTGTGAAAGTGGGTCGGCTTGATTTACAGTACGGTCTGACTGGGAGCATAAAAAGAGGGGGTAATACCCTTGACCTTTTCCCGCATGCACCCGAGCCATCGCTTACTCCTCAGCCGTGAGGTGCTTCATCTCCGGCTCCTCACTCGACCCTCCCCCCCCGGCCCGAGCGGGGCCGTGACATTGGCGTTTACCGGCATAATTACAGCATCCCTTTCATCTCTGACCTCTCCCTCCCCGGACTTCGGCCCCGCACTCCAGAATAAGAGGCCCTTCTCCATTAAAGCCTTGGCATTAGAGCGAGGCGTCCCACTGCCTCCCCCCTGACCTTGACTCTTAAGTGGATGGCACATTCCTGGAGCAATTAGCCGGGTAATGATCGCCTAACAAGCATTCTTTCATTCGCCCGCACCGGTTTGCCTCTGAATTAATAGAGGGGGCCCGAAACCCAAATGAAAGGTAAATTGGGTGGAATTAATGGCCCTTGGTTTTTTCCCGTTCCCTGCGAGTCCTTTCTTCTCCTCGTCCTCCTCCGTCGCCGTGTCCCGTGCCATCTCTCCGACCGGAGGATCTGCCGGGCCTTTGATCAGGAGGAGCTCGCTGCGACACGCCGAGAACAAGTGCCACTTAACTCGCCCCGCTAGTTGAGGCTGTGAATGCCCTCAGTTCGCATTTGACCACATTTCAATCTTCTGGAGTAAATGAATCCTGGGAGACAATCCCCAGCAGTCTGTCTTGTTAAAAAGCTGTCTGAGGGTCCGGGAGATAGCCCCGGCGGATAGACGCCACGGAACAAGTCGTCGGTGCTTGATACCACCGCAGTATGTCTGCCGGCGTTATGTATTCATATATCTGTGTGCATGCAGTGATCATTTTCAAAATCATTGTGGCTCAAAAATAACAACCCTACAGGCTGCTTGCCACGCCTAGGTAGGGTGGGAGTGAGTGGGAGGTGGGCTGGATTTATTGGTCGAGGACTCTGGTAATACAGTTAAGGATTTATAGTTTCTGTCAGGTTTAGGGTCAACCTCTTCCTGGCAACAGGAAGACATCTTTTTTTCAGCAAAGAGATGTGGTGGATAGATCAGCGGTAATCATATGTGCTTTTCACAGATGGAGAAACAAGTTAAAATCAGTCAATAGATCAATGATAATTATAGATTCAGCCCACAGCCAAGCGGTAAAAATCTGATTCTCTGAATCAGAAAATTAGGGAAATATTTTATTCAAATAGTGTTCATCATCGATCAAAACAAACAAACAGCTAAACAGGTAGCATTGTACCTGAAAGAAAATTAATCATAGCTATTCTTTTAAAACAGGGAGCACATATTAATCATTTTAGGTGGAGTGTTTCTATGTCTGTGTTCGTGTGTGTGTGTGTGTGTGTGTGTGTGTGTGTGATGTTGCCGTTTTCGAAGTGGTGCACCTTGGGAAATCTCTATCTGCCACTAACAAACAAGCAGCATTAATGAAGAGCCAAGTTATTACCCCTCTGCTCCATCAGATTTCATCATCACACACACACACACACACACACACACACACACACACACACACACACACACACACACACACACACACACACACACACACACACACACACACACACACACACACACACACACACACACACACACACAAACAGGCACAGAGAGACAAACAAACAGACATATGTATGCACAACACACAAGCCATGCTAATTGCAAGGCATGCCATCTAAATGAGTCTGTGGAGCAGAAAACTTTGTCAGTCATTCAATAAGACGTAATGTATGAGAGCACAGCGCGCTTAATTTCCACACTAGTTGGCCGTCATTTCACACACGGATTACCACTCTTCATGGCTTTGAAACACATGCGTGGATATGTTATTAAATCTCCCATCTTAGCTCAGAATTGATTCTAATGAAGCAGGAACCGACCACAGACGATGGAAGAGAAACAGGGACAGCTTATGTTTGAACAGAACTACTTGTGTACATGTTGACAGTCAGCTGTGTGTGTGTTTTGTGTGTGTCTGTCCATCTGTTTGTCTGTTTTTGTATGTATGTGTAGGTATTTTCTGTATACTGTGCATGCATGTACACCGTCTCTCCGTCCCTAACTCACTATTTCTCACACAGAACGAACACACACACACACACACACACACACACAACATTGGTGCACACAAAGACACAAAACTACACACACACACACACACACACACACACAACACTGGTGCATACATAGACACAAAACTGCACACATACACATGCTCACACACACACACAACACACAACACTGGTGCACACATAGACACAAAACTACATGCACACACACACACACACACACACACACACACACACACACACACACACACACACACACACACACACACACACACACACACACACACACACACACACACACACACACACACACACACAACACTGTTGCACACATAGACACGAAACTAGCCACACACACACGCCAACACACGCACATGCCAACGCGTCCTGCGTGGCGCTCCTCTCTCGCGCTGCCCTTGCTATGTGGGTCAAGGGCAGCTCCAGAGCTCCTCCTGAGACACACCTGGCTCCGATGTGACAGCCTTGGCGAAAGGTCATCTCCATATATCTGCCGACCCGTGTCACCGCGCTCTAATCATTACTCCGCCTTCAGGGAGGAAGAATAAAGGAGGAAGTACTGGCCCAGGGGGCGGGGCTCCGCCGTAAAGAGGGACTCAGGCATGCCGGGGGGAACACACACGCTTGTGTGTGTGTGTGTGTGTGTGTGTGTGTGTGTGTGTGTGTGTGTGTGTGTGTGTGTGTGTGTGTGTGTGTGTGTGTGTGTGTGTGTGTGTGTGTGTGTGTGTGTGTGTGCGTGTGTGTGAGTGTGTGAGAGAGTGTGTGGAAAAAGATATATGGGTGGAGAAAAGGTGGTGGGTTACGTAAATGGTTGGCGCGTGTGTGTGTTTGTTTGCGTGTGTGTGTGTGTGTGTGTGTGTGTGTAGTTTCATGTCTCAGAGTGCACTAGTGTCGTGTGTGTTTGTGTGTGTGTCTGTGTGTGCGGGAAGATTCATGCCTGTGTGCAAGAGGGTTGTGTGTGTGTCTGTGTAGTTTCATGTGTGTGTGTGTGTGTGTGTGTGTGTGTGTGTGTGTGTGTGTGTGTGTGTGTGTGTGTGTGTGTGTGTGTGTGTGTGTGTGTGTGTAGGAATGAGCAATGGGTTCCTTCAAAGAGTAAAAAGGAAATGGCTCCATGGATTACCCATGCATCCCCTCCACCTCCACCGCCACCACCACCACCACCACCACCACCACCTCCACCACCACCACCACCCCCCCCACCAC
The DNA here is from genome assembly GCA_900291075.1 of Melanogrammus aeglefinus. Lineage (NCBI taxonomy): Eukaryota > Metazoa > Chordata > Actinopteri > Gadiformes > Gadidae > Melanogrammus > Melanogrammus aeglefinus. The sequence continues at coordinate 298,097 of OLKM01000383.1, read as the reverse complement.
CACCCCCCACCACCACCCCCACCTCCACCCCCACCACCCACCACCACCACCCCCACCACCACCACCACCACCACCACCACCACCACCACCACCACCACCACCACCGCCACTGGCAGCAGGAGACGGCCTCTGTCTCCGACTACAGACACCCAGAGCCCGCCCCTGATTGGTCGAGAAGGCCTTTGTTGCTATCGCCTGGCCCACAAACACTGCCTGGATGTGGAGCTGGAATGGATTGCAGGCGTACGTATTACCAGGCTGATAGAGGTGGAATATCGCCTGCTTTCAGAAGGCACACCCAAGTTTTTCATCCTCTGATACTTTTTTAATTGCACAGCGCCACAGCGAGAGAGAGAGAGAGAGAGAGAGAGAGAGAGAGAGAGAGAGAGAGAGAGAGAGAGAGAGAGAGAGAGAGAGAGAGAGAGAGAGAGAGAGAGAGAGAGAGAGAGAGAGAGAGAGAGAGGGAGAGAGAGAGAGAGAGAGAGAGAGAGAGAGAGAGAGAGAGAGAGAGAGAGAGGGGGAGAGAGGGAGAGAGAGGGGAGGGAGAGAGAGAGACCTGGGAGTGATTGAGGAGCTGGGCAGGTGGTGTATTCCTGCAACCGGACAGATAAACGTTAATATTACAGGTTGTCTCATTTCTCTGTGGGTCTCTCGCTATTTCCCAGAGTTCTGAGGAAGAGAGGCTTTGCTTATTATCGCTGAATTTAACTTTCGCGGCTGGTGAGATGAATGTGTTGAATGAAGAATTACCTCTGTGTGTACTGTGTGTATGCACTGTGTGTGTGGACTGTGTGTGTGGACTGTGTGTGTGCACTGTGTGTGTGTACTGTGTGTGTCGCCATGCGCTTGTTTGAGTGTAGGGATAGGTATCTGCAAGTATATGGTGGTGAAAGTGCAAGGCTGTTTTTTTTTCATTTAGTTTCCAAGAATATAAAAATTCCTCCTAGTAAACCAAACAGTTTCTGAGGTAGTCCGCTTGGCTGTTTATCCTGATCCGGGCACTTCTACGTACACGGGGAACGACGGCGTATTTCCTAACGGCGATATGTTGAGACATCAGTGACCTTGAGAGGCCTTTGGTGTTCAGTCCTGGTACAGGAGCGCGACGGTGTAACAGGCCGGTGTAACACTGATACACACAGTGTAACAGGCCGGTGTAACACTGATACACACAGTGTAACAGGCCGGTGTAACACTGATACACACAGTGTAACAGGCCGGTGTAACACTGATGCACACAGTGTAACAGGCCGGTGTAACACCTGATAACAACACAGTGTAACAGGCGGTGTAAACACTGATACACACAGTGTAAAGGCCCGGTTAACCACTGAATACACACAGTGTAACAGGCCGGTGTAACGCTGATGCACACAGTGTAACAGGCCGGTGTAACGCTGATGCACACAGTGTAACAGGCCGGTGTAACGCTGATGCACACAGTGTAACAGGCCGGTGTAACGCTGATGCACACAGTGTAACAGGCCGGTGTAACGCTGATGCACACAGTGTAACAGGCCGGTGTAACACTGATGCACACAGTGTAACAGGCCGGTGTAACACTGATACACACAGTGTAACAGGCCGGTGTAACACTGATACACACAGTGTAACAGGCCGGTGTAACACTGACACACACAGTGTAACAGGCCGGTGTAACACTGACACACACAGTGTAACAGGCCGGTGTAACACTGACACACACAGTGTAACAGGCCGGTGTAACACTGACACACACAGTGTAACAGGCCGGTGTAACACTGACACACACAGTGTAACAGGCCGGTGTAACACTGAAACACACAGTGTAACAGGCCGGTGTAACACTGATACACACAGTGTAACAGGCCGGTGTAACACTGATACACACAGTGTAACAGGCCGGTGTAACACTGATACACACAGTGTAACAGGCCGGTGTAACACTGACACACACAGTGTAACAGGCGCGGTGTAAACACTGACACACACAGTGTAAACAGGCCGGGTGTAACACTGACACACACAGTGTAACAGCCGGTGTAACACTGACACACACAGTGTAACAGGGCGGTGTAACACTGACACACACAGTGTAACAGGCCGGTGTAACACTGACACACACAGTGTAACAGGCCGGTGTAACACTGATGCACACAGTGTAACAGGCCGGTGTAACACTGATACACACAGTGTAACAGGCCGGTGTAACACTGATACACACAGTGTAACAGGCCGGTGTAACACTGATGCACACAGTGTAACAGGCCGGTGTAACACTGATGCACACAGTGTAACAGGCCGGTGTAACACTGATGCACACAGTGTAACAGGCCGGTGTAACACTGATACACACAGTGTAACAGGCCGGTGTAACACTGATACACACAGTGTAACAGGGCGGTGTAACACTGATACACACAGTGTAACAGGGCGGTGTAACACTGATACACACAGTGTAACAGGGCGTTCTGCTTCAGTCTTCTGAGGAGCCTCTGATCTTCCTCTGGGTTAGCAGACGAACATTAAGGGAGTGCACTAGCCTTACTGAAACAGAAATGTAGAGCAATGGCTGTGGCCTCTGGCGCTCCACGTCCATTTGGACATTAATTAGCGAGCCATTTAGATGCAGAAAGGGTTTAAAGTGCTCGTTGGAAAGCTGGTCCCCGGGTGGGCTCCCCACGGAGGGGTACTCACGTAGTCATTCACAGGGACGTCGTCATGCACGTCCCGGGCGAACCTCTGACCTTTGGCCTCCGTGTCGGGTGTGTCCTCAAAGCTCTCCCCCTCCTTGATCTCTGCATCTGAGAGAGAGAGAGAGAGAGAGAGAGAGAGAGAGAGAGAGAGAGAGAGAGAGAGAGAGAGAGAGAGAGAGAGAGAGAGAGAGAGAGAGAGAGAGAGAGAGAGAGAGCGAGAGAGGAGAGCGAGGGAGGGAGGGAGGGAGGGAGGGAGGGAGGAGGGAGGGGAGGGAGGGAGAGAGAGAGAGAGAGAGAGAGAGAGAGAGAGAGAGAGAGAGAAGAGAGAGAGAAGAGAGAGAGAGACGAGAGAGAGGATGAGAGAGAGACAGAGAGAGAGGGGGGGAGAGAGAGAGATTAATAAAAAAAGAGAAAGAGACAGAATCATAGAGAGAGAAAGAGACTAAGAGATTATGAGATCGAGAGCGAGTAGAAGTGTTTGTCTTTGTGTGTGTGTGTGTGTGTGTGTGTGTGTGTGTGTGTGTGTGTGTGTGTGTGTGTGTGTGTGTGTGTGTGTGTGTGTGTTGGACGCACACCTTATTGTGCTGCAACAGTAACTGATTGTTGAAGGTAACAGGGTGTGCGGTAGCGTGTGTATCTGGGCTCTGTGTTGTCTCACCAGCTCAATGTTCATTACCAACATTCAGGGGACAAGATCCAGCAGAATTAATTTTAAGCTTTTTTTGGTTTTTTTTTGTGCTACCCCTCAAACAATGATGTCGCTGTTGGGATACTTAGAGAAAATGTAAATATATTATATATATATCATGAATCCTACAGAAAATAATCAGTCTTTGAGAAAAGATATTTAGCTGGAAGGGATACACCAGCGGTCTGCAGACGGCTGGTGTAACGACCATCCACACATCGACTAGAACGCCACCAGTTTGTAGCCTTGGGTGACAGTATGTTTAGGAGGATTTAGGACTTTACAGAACCTCACGTCTCCTGAGTCCACATGGGGCCGCGTGGGGGGTACCACGTGGCCCCATGATACATTCTGGTCCAAAAGCCCTAATACAACCGCGGATATTCAAACCGTTTGGGTGAATCCGAATACTAAGCATCTACTATTTCTGTGCAGTGTCTACTACTTGACCATTAATGTAGTACGTTCTACAGCTATGCGTAGAACGCATCCAGCGATCCGAACACCACCGAAACGCCACCGGATGTTTCGAGATTACGTATTTACCCTCAAAAATTAAAAGTCACCTGCGTCAATTGACAGATTTTTTTATTTATTTTTCACCGCGGCGTTCTTCTTCTTCGGTCACCAGACTCCGGCTGACTTGTGGGATAGCGTAGTGACCTACCGTTGTATACTGAGGCGGTAGTACGCATTCGGAAACCTTTTTGCCTACTACACAGTGCGTACTGAGCATTGGGGCGTGCTATATTTGTGACGTACTACAAAATACCTACTATATAGTATAGTATAGGAAGTACGAGTATTCGGATGCAGCCGGAATGTGTGTGAATGATGGCAGGTTGAAGCAGCCTCACCTGGCTCCAGTCAGTCTGATTGGACTCTGGGTGAACAACAGGTGAGTCTGCACGCCTGTCTCACATTGAGCAATCAGTGTGCAGTAGGTTAAAGCAGCGATCGCCACCGACACTGCGCGGATCACCAGAGCCATGCAGCACCGTCTGTAAACCCTACAATCAACCGGTTTGCCAACCGCCCCACCCAGTGCCCTTGTCTGGTGAAGCCCCCTAGGCGGTGCATAGCATGGACCTTATGCATACAGAGAGAGAGATAATATGCTGCACAAAGCCTATGCCCACCCCCCCGCTCCTCAACGCTGAGTGTGGCTCAACCCCTCAGCGCCTGGGGGAGAACCTGTGTGTGTGTGTGTGTGTGTGTGTGTGTGTGTGTGTGTGTGTGTGTGTGTGTGTGTGTGTGTGTGTGTGTGTGTGTGCTGGGGGAGAACCTGTGTGTGTGTGTGTGTGTGGGGGGGTCTCACCTCTCAGCGGGCTGGGAGAGATCCAGTGAATGGGGAGTTCCTGGCACATCTCCCAGATCTTGGAGTTGAGGAGGAAGGCTCTGCTGGCGATGGGCTCCTCGGAGGGCACCCAGACCTGGGACTCCTCCACCGTCACCATGTCCCCCCCCTGGGGGCCCCCCACCTGTCACAGAGAGTGCGGAGGTAAGACGCACGCACACGCACGCACACACACACACGCAAACACATGTGCGAAGGAGCTACACACCGATATTTGCGTTTATGTGGAAAGGCGTATTCCTGGACTGCTTCGCTTCTCTCTATCTATCTATCTATCTATCTATCTCTCTCTCTCTCTCTCTCTCTCTCTCTCTCTCTCTCTCTCTCTCTCTCTCTCTCTCTCTCTCTCTCTCTCTCTCTCTCTTCTCTCTCTCTCCTCTCTCTCTCTCTCTCTCTCTCTCTCTCTCTCTCTCTCTCTCTCTCTCTCTTGTGTGGGGGGGCTGACCCACTGTGCCATCCCACGCTGCATTCCGACCCCCCCCCCCCTTCCGGGGGCGACTGAGCCTCCGCCATTCTTTAGTCTACACTCGCCCCTCTCAGGGGCTGGCACCTCCCTGACTCCTGGACCGCGGTTGGCCTGACTTTCGCTTCCCTTCTCCTCTGTCGCCTCAGGGCATCACTCTCAAGCTCTCACTCTCGCTCCTGCTCTCTCTCGCATTCTCTTTCTCTCTTTCTCCTGTTCTCTCGCTTTCTCATTCTCCTCGCTCGCTCGCTCGCTCTCTCTCTCTCTCTCTCTCTCTCTCTCTCTCTCTCTCTCTCTCTCTCTCTCTCTCTCTCTCTCTCTCTCTCTCTCTCTCTCTCTCTCTCTCTCTCTCTCTCTCTCTCTCTCTCTCTCTCTCTCTCTCTCGGTTTCTCTTCTGTTTTTTCTCTCTCTCTCTCGCGCCTGCTTTCTCTCTCTCCTGTTCTCTCTCCCTCTGCAGATCATTGTAATTCACAGTGATAATTTGACTTTTAAATGTCTTTAGAAGTGTGCTTTATTACTCTTGAACACGACGGCGTCGTCGTTAAATATGACAGACACAATAAAGTTTTCCAATTTCCTCTGGTTTTCCCGCTCCTCACTCCGGCATGGCGTGTGCGGCCCCACGCTGCTGTCACCGCCTTTAATTTGTTGATACTGCTGTTCTATAAGCTGCAGAGTAAACCATTACAGCTTAATAATAGATGCTACACGTCACGGTCTAATAGAGATATATATGGAGCGGCCTCCGCTAATGATTCCCACAGAAACAGTCCGCCTATTCTTTGTTTGTGACGTGCATGTAAATACATATCATGTAAATACATATCATGTAAATATATATCATGGAAATACATGGAAAACAACACCCCCCCACACACACCTTCCCCCCCTGTTATATTCTCCTGTTAATTATAAAAGCATAACAGAGAGAAGAAAAAGAAAGAGAAAAACAAATCTCACATGACAAATGTTTTCTACAAGGTGATTTTCCTCCACTATTGGGCTTAATTGCCGTTCGTTAGACTCCATGCATAATCCTGGAGCTGAAGTAGCAGACAGAATCATTCATATTTGCCCCGTGCTCCCTCGCACGTTTACCCACCCGTGTCATTTCCTGTTATCTTAATATTTGCTTTAGTACGCTCTCTGTTCTGCCACCACGCAACACGGTCACGACCTACAGACAAGAGCAGATCTCAGATCTTCTGCCAGACCAAAAGAGCGGCACTGGAGCTGTTTATTATTCGCCGAGCCTCGACACATTTCCTGTGTTTTTCCGTGACTTCTTTTCAAGTGCACTAAACTAATGAGCGCCCGGCAGACAGGTAGCGCTGCGGCGGCGAGCCGCCGGTGACACGGCAAATCGGTCCGATGTAGTTAGCAAGAGCGGCACTGCCGGACAAAGCTAATTGGAGTTCTTAACCGCTGAAGCAGTGTGAGGCCAGCGGAGGTCACGACTCCTGCGGGCCGGATGACTTTGACTTCCTAGCTGAGGAACGTCTCCACGATCTCGCGTGAGAGGCAACCTGCGGGTGAGGTGGTAACGGTTATTACCGCCTCGCGTGGATCACTGCACGCCTCCCGCTGACGGACGCTGGCAGAAGGGCTGCTCCCCACCACTGCTCCCACTCGCTGCATCGTAAAACCACAGACGTTGTGGAGGATGCTTCACGGAGAAGGGTCCATCTGCAGGCTTGGGCGTTTACGTCTTGACACAAGAACGCCCTTTAGGCGTTCCTGGTAGCGTTTCATTTCATCGACCAATCACGAGGTTTCGAAAGGCATAGGCCTACTGGGTTTCCCAATGCATACTGCGAAGCAGTTGCAAGGCATACTATGCTTTCCTTCCTTAATGGCAATTTTACCTCTCTCATTAGATTTAGCAATCATGGAGCCCCCACTTGGCTAACGTTAGTTCTATGCTACCCGTACTTACTGTACTAGATCTTATTTTGAAACTTCTGTTTGAGAAAATCTAGCTAGCGAATGTTCCGGATGTTGACAGCCGAGCGAAGATGAAGTGGTTCAGTGTTGATGGTTATTGGTTGACGGTTATTACCGGTCATTGACCGGAAAAAAATGAGGAGGACCGAAAATTCTAAATGTCCCTGGTCAGGATGACCAATGGAAATAATTCTCTGCAAAATTTGAATTGTGTTTAAATATGCTACAGTGGTCATCTGTTTAGCCAATTCATGTTAAACAATGAGGGTTTGGATTGACCCGGCCCGCTGATATTTCCCACCACTATCCTTGAGCCGGGTCGGGCCGGGCCTTTGATTGAGCGTTTGTTTTTTGTTATCATTGCTTTATTGGTCTAATCTGAGGAGAAATCTATGCCATAAACAGAAATATTATAGGCCATTATTACACAGATCTTCTCAATGCCGTGGACCGCTCCGTTCACTTCATGGGTAGTGGTCCGGTAACTTGTTAAACCCGGCGTCTTCGGTTGCTAAGCGACGTCAAGGTCTTTGGTGGACTATTTCACTGCTGATCAACACTACGAATGCTGGTAACGAATAAATTGTAAAAAGACACACCATGTGAAGTTATTTTCCAAATAAGATTTGAAAAGCTTTGGAAGTTTATTCAAAACACTTTTTACATGGTTTCGGAGTAGTACACTTTGATTGATCAAGTGATGGTGGCCACGCGGGCCACCATCACTTGATTATAGGCAGGGGTGCGCATAACTGGTACGCAAGCACGCATGCGTGCCCGTCATTGGGGATACGTAACGTCACTTGTGTCGCTACAACACTTTTGCGTAACTAACGGAAGAACGGAAAGAAATGGAAAAAACAAAATACATTTAGCAGATACTTTGGTGTTTTTCGAAAAGTGGCGCCAATGCAAGACGTGGCTCGAGACAAATGCCAAGGGTACTGACATGTGGGCTCATGTGCGCTGTGCACCGCGGACACACTGGAGAACTGCGCAAAATCAGCTGATTGCAACGTTCCTTACTGTGAGATATTCAAACGCTCCGGGGTCAAGCTGCTGCAGTTTTATATAAAAATAAAAGTGGCGCAAAAAATCACTGCTATGCTTAAGAAGTTGTGTATTGAAAATGGAATCTCCTTTGTGAAACTGGGTGAGTTTCATAAGATCAGATGTTACATGTGGGGCTATGTGTGGGATGCGTACCATCACCATCTCCCGGTACTCACCTGAGTAACTCAGTAACAAAGTTATGTGCAACCCTGATTATAGCCCCATACTGTTACCACGGTAGCCTAGTAACGCTAGGTACACAAGTTCTCCCCTTGCCGTTTTCTGCTGTCATGTCTGTTGTTGCATCAGTTCATCTGAAGCTATCACTTCTCTTCCTCCCTCTGGTTTATCCGCCTCACACCGCCACAACAACCTGCTGTGCCAGCAGGTAAATCAGGCTCGGCAGGCCTTGTTTCATCACGTTCTCACGACGGCCTACATCAAAAAGCTAGTAGGAGGATAGGCATCGTCTTGTTGAAGTAGTGCGACGCATTTTGTGCTAATGCTCTTGACAACCGTTTTCCGATCGGCCCTTGCGTTGAGCTGCAATGTGTTTTTGTGTTTTTATTCACATAATGTGCTCCATCCGTTGCTTGTGAATTGTTTCTCTGTCTGTCACTGTTGTGCTGGTGGGATGTTCCGAGGTTTACAAGCAGTCATACATATTTAAGTGAGTTTCTTAATACTGCCGGTGGCACCAACTGCCTCTGCCATGTGGTGCGAGTGAATCATGCATTATTATTTGTCCGATTTTGTCTCAGACCGGTAAAACTGAAATAACGCTTGGGCAATGGGCATTAATCAGAGACAGAGAGGGCGAGAGTGAGGGAGAGAGAGAGAGAGGAAAAAAATCCTGGCGTGCTATTCGTGTTCATCACCTGGTTTCCCCCTGTAGACACACACTGTGTGTTTCCTTATCAGCCGCTTGCAGTTTTAACCGCCATATTTCCCATTGTTTTGCACCTCCGTTTTCTGGCCCGCTACACATGCTCTGAGCCCGCAGTACAGAGCCCGGGGCCCGGATAAGCTAGGAGCCATTAGCGCTTGACTTTAGCCCCCGTGCCCTTCATGTGATAACCACCGGGGGACGTGGCCTTTACCGCCGTCTCCGGGCCAACAGGAAGGAGCAGCGGTGTGGCTACTTTCTACAGCAACAACACAAGGACGCGCCAGAGGTCAGACACACAGTGGTTGTTGTCGTCGTGGTGGTTGTTGTTTGTCTGGAGTTTGGATTGACTCTGTGTGGTCTTGTTTTGTGATTGTTATTGTTATGAGGCTTCTTTGTTCTCCTAGTCGTAGTGGTAGTCATAGCGGTAGGGGTGTTGATGTTGGTAGTTACTGTAGTAGTAGTGGTGGTGATCATAGTAGTAGTTAGTGGAAGTGGTTGTAATGATGGGAGTTGGTTACGCCATCTGCTGTGGCGGCGGTAGCAATGACGGTAGAACGCAGTGGATAAATGGGTAGGAAATAGCCTGGTTATTGCCAGACCAAGCTCAGTCGAAGGTTGCTCGTCGGTCTGAGGAAGCTGCCGTCATTTTCTTCAGCACAAGAGGCGTGATCAACGGGCCTAGTTCAACTGACTCTGTACGCAATTGGCAGCTTGCCGTCGCTTTCCTGTCGTCATTGTGTTAAACCAGCCAATAGCGCGCCAGGGGGAAAAGCCTGCTTGGTGATTGGCTCCTGTGAAAACATATCGAAGATGGAAAGAATTCTATTGCTTTTCTCCAGACCCTTCTGCGGGGCGAACAACTCACCTCGGCCGCAGAATGGGCGGGACAATGGGCGGGGCTACCCAGGCTAGGTGGGAGGGTTCCTAGAGCCACAGTGTTTTTGCTGAACCCGGTCTGTTATCTGTGTGCCGGTGAGCTGATCTGCTGGTGTTGGAGCTGAAGCCACGGGGGTTTGATTACTGATCACAGGCACCCTGGGCATCAGCGCATCATAACAAACACACACTTGGGACAACACAACAACAATGTCAACAACAACAACCACAACAACAACAAAAGAGTGTTTGTTGATACTGTTTCTAAGTTATCCGAGGAGTTCCTTGGTAATGCTCTACTTCCATTTAAATTTATTCCACCTTTTTGTTGTGGTTATGTCTAGTAGTGCCATCTATTTGAATGGTAGGCCTTTTTACTGCGCATTTCGCGTGTGTGTGTCTCTCTGTGTGCGAACATTTACATTGCTTCCTTGAAAATTACTCTTCAAAAGATGGTGTAACAGAAATCGGTTCTAATTGCATATATCCCTTTCTTCTGTCTGAATGAGTTTTTTTAATTAAGCATACAATAAAGGGGTTTCTGCAACCCTCCTTGTTGTTTGCGGCCCATTAGATAATGTATCTGAGAGAGCTGTGACTTAGCCAATTAGGCTTTACAATACACAAAAGAAGAGGCATATGGCACTTCCTGGCCAATTAGTATCTTAAGCATGAATCAGACGTTAGGGAGAGGTGATGAAAGCAAACACAGTTGTCTGTTTTTGGTGAGCACAGCATGTGTTCACGAAGTAAAAAATGCATTTTTGGGAGGCCGGAATAGGAATAGACTTTTTCCGTTTTTAAATGTTTTTCATAAGTGAGGCGCAGTGAGGGTACATCGAGATCTGCCAGCTCGGTCTCACAGCTATGATGTGATGTAAACGATAGCTGGCCAGCTTTGGGGACACACGCCGCACACATACACGCACACATACACGCACACACGCACATGCAGGCCTGTTCACTCACTCACTCTTCCAGCACCTCCAGTGAATGAAGCAGAGACACTGTACAAAATGTGATAAAACACTACCGTCTCTCCCATGCCTGCCTACCGGAGCCCAATAAACTCAGACTGAAATAGAAGAAAAAAACCCCACCAAGAAAACACTTTTTTTTCTCTTTTATTCAGACCTCAGCCTCTCGCACGTTCTCCCCCGAGGCTGTTTGAGTAGAGAGGGAGACTTTGGAGGAGGAGGAGATTAAAATTTAATATTGGTTTGAGATTAACAGCAAACAGCATTTGATGTGCGCCACAAAGGAGGTTGTGGGGGTTTCTCGCACACGCGCCTTCAGACGCTGTCAGAGGAAGCCCACGACCCCTGGGTGAATTCCCTTTTTTCTTCACTTCAGTGAGAGAAGGGTGGCGGTAGAGGCTGCATGAGATGGACTGCCAATGGGACTCCCTATGTCTCTCTCTCTCTCTCTCTGTCTCTCTGTCTCTTCTCTCTGTCTCTGTCTCTGTCTGTCACTCTCGCTCTCTGTTTCTCTCGCTCTATGTTGCGCTCGGTTTCTCTATCTCTGTCTCTCTGTCTCTCTCCCTGTCTCTCTGTCTCAGAGAGAAAGGTTGGAAAGGGAGAGGGATAGAAAGTGAGTTGGAGAGAGAGGGAGAGGGAGATGGTGCGTCAGAGAGAGAGGGGGAGTGAACGTGAGGGAGAGAGATAGATAGTGTCAGAGAGAGGGAGTTAAAAGGAAGAGAGATAGTGAGTCAGAAAGAGAGGGAGTTGGAGGGAGAGAGAGAACGATGGTGTGTCAGAGAGATTAAGGGCGAGGGAGATAGTGTGCCAGGGAGGGAGAAGGGAGATGGAGAGAGGCGGTGAGCCAGAGGAGGGGGGGAGACGGCGTCGGTGGACTCCTACCAGTGCCTCCGTGTCCTCAGACGCCACCTCAGTCACAGTGGGAACCCTGGTAGATTGGCTCTTGATGTAGCACCTCTGATGTTTGCTGAACCGGATCCCTGTGATTCCCTTTGACGAGGGAGGAAAAAGCAAGGGGAAGGGGAAAGAAAGGAGGAAAAGAATAACCAAGGAACTCAGATCAATGCAACGCGATGCATTCAGCGGCGGCGCTGCCCGTGTCCCAGAGGTGCAGGGGGGCTGTTTTCAGGGAATAAAGCATGTTTTGTGTTTTCGTTTGTAGGAGAAACAAAGCCCTTAAAAATAACCCCGCGTCTTGTTTCATCCGTTTTATGTGTGTGATTTGATGATTGCCTCGCTTAAACACAATTCTCCCTTTTAAACATAATGTAACCTGTTGTGTTGTGTGTGTGTGTGTGTGTGGTGTGTGTGTGTGTGTGTGTGTGTGTGTGTGTGTGTGTGTGTGTGCTACAGAGCTGTGTATCACACAACAGCATTGAGACGGAGGTGTTTTTCCTCTCTCTCCACGCAGAGGGGCCTCTGGGTGAATTAGGGCGTCCGCTCACTGAGTCTCAGGTAATCTGCTCACTCAGGTGCAGAATCGCCTCCCTTTTTCTCCTGACGGGGGGGGCCTGCTATAGCCCACCACCCCGACCCCATCCCGCCCCGCTCCGACCGAGGGCGCCTTACCGGACAGGGGATGAAGATCAGTTTCATTCCGTCTCGCCGCAGCCAAACGATGTTAATCCCAGAGGAGCAATTGAAAAGAGAACTCCTTGAAAGACGCAGGAGGAAAGGTGGATGAAGACGATGAGAGGGTGTCAGGGCCGGGGGCTCTCTCTCTCTCTCTCTGGTCTTTGGACGGTCGTAGCGCGCTGGGACATCCGCCTCTGTCGCACAATGGCGTCCAATTAAAAATGCCATAAGCGTTGTTGAATGATGCGAACGTGTTTATGTGATTCCATAGAAATTGAATCAAGGGGCTGTGGTGATTGGTGTGACAACGCTCCTTTTCAAATCAATTACTTGCGAATGGCTATTTCGTTCCTCATTTTCCCTTCTCGCGAAGGGGACGTCTCGTGGAGCAACTCCTGTCATAATCCGCTGCATGTAATTTCATCGCTGGGGGAGAAAGATGGGGCGATAATGGTCCCCCAACACAGAAGCATAATGTTTATGCCCTGCTCTATTGTGATGAGTTGCTGTTTAATTTGCGTCTACTGTAATGGCAAGCTGCAACAGAAAAGGGGGGTGTCGGGGGGTGGGTGGGGGGGTGGGTGGGTGGGGAGGGGAGGGGGTGGAGACAATCTTGTGATGAGATGCAATGATTACTGAAGTCGGTGAACCAGAAAATGAAAGAAGACATGTCATTACGGGGATAAGAAATGAAGTAAAAAAAAAAAAGAAGGGGAGACAAAGGATGTCGTTTTACTGGGCCCACGTTAAAGCATCCACTTGGCATATTAATTCGTTCACGTTTGTGCACAATGTTTTGATTTGGGGCGAGTTGCGTGGCGGTGTTGGGGAGAGGTGAGTGGAGGCTGCTCTAATCACTGAGACACCAGGGCTGTGATTCCCGTCCACTCGAGCGGCTGTCAGCAGGTGATGTTTGGGAACAAAACACCAGGCGAGAGGCAGAGTGGCTCAGCCCTTTAGAAGGAGAAGTTTTGAGGCGACAGACTGAAATTAACTGCCGGTTCGCTGCTCAACTCCAGTGAATAGAGAGCTTAACTTGTGTCAGCCGGAATTAGGTCTATCAGTGGTGTATAATGGGCAACTTATCATGCTTTATAAGATCCAGGGGCAGGCTTCGAGAGCGTATGACTTCCCTTTATTTGCTCGCTCTCTCTTGCTCGCTTTCTACAATAATTTGTATTTATGCTGGCAGTTTTCAGACCTCGTACACTACTGGAAGTGTGCTTTAAAAGCTTGCAGCTAGCAACAGAACCGCATGCTAAGGCCTCACAGCTAATTCAAAGCGGGAGTTATTTCCGCCCCAACTCAACCATGCTGTTAACCAGGTTCTGTCAGAGATCACCCATGTTATAGATTTAACCATTTATTGCGGGTATTGGTCATACAGAATACCAACATTTCAAACTCTATACAATCCCCCATGTGGTACATCAGATATCTCGACCCATCGTACAGGTCTCATGAGACACAGAGCGGAACCAAAGCAGGTGGAGGCTGCGGTTGTGGTGGGAAAATTTGACTCAGAAAACATAACTTTGCAGGATGTGTGGGATCATAAATCAACCAACCTATCAGCCATATGTACGAGGGGTCTGATTAGCTGTCAGCCCAACCAGTGACGCCCATTAATGGTGACGGTCTCCCTAAAATGTTACTCATATAATGAGCCTATTACCTGAGCAGTAATAGTGATTGCTAGGGAACGGTTATTGTGTTCGCTTTGCGGATGAAACTTGTTTTGAAAGTCACCCAAAGTCGGGTTCAATCCGCTTGACGGAGCCAAACGGCGTCGTGAGTCAGGGAGCCCGCCTAGGGTCGTCCTCTGTGCGGTCCCGCCGCTCCAGACGTCTTATCTTCGGCGCTGTGGCCTTCCACTCGGAAACACGTCTGGTTCTCGGCCTGAGACAATAACGGCGGCCATTTCTGCCCCCGGCCCATTGTCCTGCCGTTGTAAATCCCTCCATTTCCCAGGTCTCTGCGCGTCCCTCGGGCTCCGGGGAGATTGTTTCAGAGGTGGCTTTGGTCTCTGTAATGGTGTGCTGCATGCTTTTTCCTTCCATCAAAATTTCAATTTCCATCCTCAGCCCTCAGCAAACTGTGGCATAACGCACGTTTTTTCGCTTTGCCCGTGACACCATTTTTTTACGGCGCGGTTTGAATGACTCTGTCACCTTGTCTGTCATCGCAAAAAGGAAAGAACGGAACAATCCCATTAGCGGAGGGGCTTTACTGGGACTTAAAACAGGCCCCGTGTTTCACCGTTTTTGCGGGTTCTTTGTGGAGATTCATCGTGGTATCGTCTTTTTAAATACATACAGAGGTTACAGGACGCGTGCCACGTGACTCTGTACTCACGTTCTTGAAGTCATGGACCTCCAGCACCTCATCGCTGCCGTTGCCCATGCGGAAGATCTCGATGCGCTGGCCAGGGTCTATCTCCAGCAGGCTGTCCGTCTCCCTCCCGTCCACCACCGCCTTGTACTGGTGGTCATACACCTGGAGACACACGCAGGCACACACACATGACACACACACACGCACACACACACACACACACACACACACACACACACACACACACACACACACACACACACCACACACACACACACACACACACACACACACACACACACACACACACACACACACACACACACACACACACACACATAACACACACACACATGAACACACACACACACACACACACACACACACACACACACACACACACACACAACACACACACACACACACACACACACACACACACACACACACACACACACACACACACACACACATGCATGAACACACGCGTGCAAAAACGCCAAGGCGCAAACGCGAACCAACACATACAAACAGGCCCACAAAGTTTCAGATTCCGTTAGTTTCACTGTGGATCACTGGCACAACTTCATAGTTATTGATAATTTGTCATTGATCACGTTGTAATATGAAACGACGGGACACACAATGAACTTGATTACCCTGTCCCACGCTAGCGAGACTTGGAGGATTAGGATAGCGCCGTCAATAGATGCTCGACACATTGGATAATGTTGATTTAGTATTTCATATATTTCTCTAAGTCGCCGAGTATAGCGTGTCAACGATGAGTCAAAATGATGCTTGCATATATTTCAATTTCAATCCTTCACATGTTGGTGTTCTATTGCCTGGACTTCTGTTCCAATGTCCTCATAAACTTTGGTTCGATGTCCTCATAGTGACCCGTCCCCCCAGAGCCGAAGGGGGGACGGGGACGGACACCATGAGGCATTGGGGGGTACCGGCGTCACGGTACGGCATTAATAACCCGGGCTTTGAGGCAACAATCAGCGGCACACTGAAAATATTTATAGTGACAAGCTGCACTGTTCGTATAATGGAACGCATCATTAGAGATTGGGCTCAGTAAGCAAAATGGACGCCTTTTTCTGAGGCGAGTTTTTCTTTTCCGGGGGCCGTGGCGTCTCCTCTGGCTCCCCCTCATCGGGGCGTCGGCGGGGCCGCAGAGCGCCGTTGTTTATCTCCACTGCTCGCTTGTGTGCTGTTCTCGGTCACGCATGAGCGCCTCGTAAAATTCCCTGTCTCAAAGAAAAAAAAAAAGGAACCAATGCCCACCAGCTGAAAATATGCTATTAATATTTATGCGAAGCTTGTGTTATGATGAGAAATATATTGCTGAGTTCATTTTCATCCGTCTCCACGGTAAATGAAAGCATCGGCGATGAGACGAATGGTTAATGAATATACTTAGACAGGAATCCATCAGGATTCCCCGTTGGTGGAAAACATCTGAAGGTCTTTTTATAGTCCATAAGCCCCCCCCCCCCCCCCACTTGACAGTACAATGTGTGTACTTAGCATGTTGTATACCTGCTCATGCATTATTCATGAGATTTAAATGCTTTCTCCCCTCCGTCTGATGCCGACCGCGGTAATAACGGCCGCGTGGGATATAAGTCTTAATGGAGGATCACCTACGGAATGGTACCGGAATATAAAATCTTCATTAACATAGGTCACGATTCCCAGGTTCGACGAGAGCTACGACTCCACACCGCGGCGGCAGAGCTAAATTAGGCCAGGGCTTGGTATTTAAGTGTCAATTGAGCTGTTATGGAAAATAAATTGGGCCATTAAACAATTTCAAAGTCTGTGTGGTGGATTAAAATTCGATTTGAACATTTTCGATTCTATTACCATAAAGGTTGGGCCGCGTCGGCCGGTGGTGGCGTAGGGGGGGTGGTGTCTGGGAGAGTATTGATCTAACCAGAACAGTGAATTCCATTTACAGCAGGCCACCACTTTGGATGAAGATCCTATGGTGAGATTCTCTCCACATCACAGGGATGAGATGTATAATAATGTATTACAGCAGTAGGACTTCAACTGGTTCAATATCCAAAGTGGATGCTGTGCACTGTAATTGGCATTCTCAAAATAGAAATAAATTGCCTCTCTTGGCCCTCGTATTTTTCCTTTTTTTGGACGTGGATGCTTTTATCTGTGCAGACGCCTGAACTTCTGTGTATACGTAGAGCCGGGTGCTACCGTTAAAAGACTTCTTTACCAGAAGTTAGGAACAGAGCAATCATCACTACTGATTATCCTTATGGCCCTTATTAAAATCCCTGTTAATTTAATTACCAATAATAACCCATTTTTATACCCTTTAATTGGAAAGACATCTTCTTAATTTCTTTCTCTATCTCTTGCACACCAAATTAGCAGAAGAGACACAATAGGCAGAAAACAAGCCCAAAACAAGGCGGCTTAAAGCTGAGGAACACAACTCATTACTTATTGATCCACGAGGGAATTCTCTTGGTTGAACGCTGTGTTATCTAGAAACGAAAGCAATGCAAGGAGAACAGGTTTTTTTTGTTCCAATGTCTGGAGTTCAGTGATGACTCCCACTGGTGTGAGCGAAACTACAAGGATCCCTTCACCACAGAAGGACAAACGGCATGAGGGCACGGCTACGTACTGGAGCTGAGCACTTGAGGGTAATATTCCAAACTATCTGGCATTCAAATTGAAATGCAAATGATTCTGCACCAGCGACCGAAAACAGTTCTGTATTCAAAAAGAGGACAAAACAAACGACGGCAAAAAATAAAACCCCTACACTACAATATAGTCAGTTCACAGTAGAATAGCCGTTTTTTCTCACATCACAGGAAGCCTTTCCCTGTAGTACAGTAGATAAAGGATTCCCATCTCAGCTGCCAAGAAGACATTCAGGCTGGGGAGTGTTTGGCGAATCGCATCCTGGAAGTGGTCACAGACAATGCCGTGTGTGTATGGCTGTGTGAGCGTGTGCGTGTGTATGCGTGTGTTCATGTGTGTGTATGTGCATGCGCACGCCCGTGCATTGTTTACTCCCCTCCTCGCGGTTCCTCTCTGAGGTGGTCCTTAACAACCATCAGCCAGATTGTTTCTAACACAGGCCCACATAGGGGCTTGGGGAGCCAATGGGAGGCGACAGGCCGGGCCCCAAAGCCTGTGGCTGTTTGTGTGGATAGTGCCGGGGCAGCCCACTGGAGAACATTACGCTAAAGGTCACGCTGATATTGTTACAGGTGACTGAGCTGTGGTCGGGACTCTGCCTGTCTGAGTGTGTGCGTGAGTGTGTCTGAGTGTGTGTGAGTGTGTGTGAGTGTGTGTGCTTGGCGTGTTGTGCAAATAGACAGGATGATGTGATGACAATATGTTCCCTCGGTTGTCCTTGGGGGGCTGGCAGATAGAGGCTCCGGTGAGGTGGAACTGGATGCTTGTCAGTCCCAGCGGGGCGGTGGGGCGACTGGTGGAGGGGGGGGGGGGGGGGGGGGGAGGTGGTGAGTGGGGGGGGAAAGCATGATGCCTCATATAATAGTCCGAGGCTCTTGTCCAGCCACACAGGCTGCAGGAGGGCCGGGACACGGTGCACGCTGGTCCGGGATCAGTCCTAGTGCAGGGCCAGGCTAGCACTGAGGCACAGACCCTAGTCTCCACGGACGTTTTTTTCAAAAATATATTTCAGTAATCATCTGCGTTGCGAGTACCGGAAAATATACCTGCGCCGCTTTCGTCGCGGAGCCCCGACTCAAGCCATTTGTGCAAACGATTGGCAGTGGATCAATTGTTCCACCCCAGACTGACTCGCCAAATATGGCATGTATAGGGTGCTCCCTCTGCCTCGGCCGCCGCGCCTCATGGAGCACCCTGTGGTGCCAGTGCATTTGCACATTGATTTTCCTCTCCTTTACCCCAGGTTGTACCTTGCTTTGTAGCCGAGGGGGGATTCGAGTAAGCAAAAGCCAATGCAAAATCCCCGCCAAAAAAAAAGACGGGCGGAAAATGTCAGCTGCAAACGTCCTCGGGAAAGGCTCGGTGAGTTGTTGTCGTCTTTCGCTGCTGTGTGGGACCGTCGTGCTAAAGCACAACGCCTCATTTGTAGCCCTGATTTTCCACCACTCGTCGAAACCAACCGACCAAAAATAAGCTCCTGGCAGCCCTGCCACTGCTACTGAGTCGACATAGGGTTCTCATTTTCATACAGTTGCTTCTTGGAATTCGAAAGAAGAAGGGGAAGAAGAAGAAGGAGATTTTCCTCATGAAGTTTCAAAGTGCAGGTTGAGTGGCTCCTCTTTCTCTCTCTCTCTCTCTCTCTGTATCTCTCCCTCTCTCTCCCCCCTCCCTCCACCAGAGTGGGAGTGAGAGGGAGTGGGAGCGATGGAGGAACACCGCTTGGCCCTAGTCCTCCAGCTGGAGCTGGAGCCGCTGTGGGGCTGATATTCACAGTGAGATCATGTCTGTTCACATGGGCAGCCACATGAGAACGGCTAATGTCTCCCCAGGGCTGTTCTTTGGTTTGCAATGTTGTTCTATTAAGACTTTGTCTTTTTTTTTTCTCTCTATCTCTCAGGAGAAAAAATAAAATGAAGAAAAAAGCACAAAATGAACATCTCTGTTAGGCCACTACTGAAGCCAAACCTCTAGAAAATTAAAGTTAGTGCAATTTCAACCAGAGGAATTAGTGTGTGCTCTCCCCCCTCACTTGGAGGGGAGGAACTTGGGAAGGAAACACTGTGTCCAAAGCAAGGTGTTGCGCTGAGGTAATGAAACGATACAGAACAGCCGTGACTAAGAGAGTGCGATACGGCGGTACGATGAATAATCACTTGTAAGGAGGATTCATAGAGATCGTGGGTCACCGTGTGTGAACATACGCTCACTATATCTGATGCATTGTATTAATATCTATATTATCTCTCTCGTGGCTTGGTCTGATATAATACTCGCGTAGTATATGAGATGTTTGCTTTATTTCCATATATCTTTAGTAGGCCTCGCATATATGACACACATGCAGTATACATCTGCAAGGGGATAGAGAGAGAGGGAGGGAGATAGAGATGGAGGGAAGTTCAAAGTCCTGCTGCATATAAACAGAAGCTGTGGGGTGGTGGCTAAATGTATGCAGGCTGCGGTGGTGCAGAGCCATTGGGCCTGAGCGACTGGCAAGAGGAGAGAGGCTTTGGACTTTCAGATGTTAATGTTGAGCATCATGGAGATGCCATGGAGCTATTTCAAACGAGACACTTGCAACCAATGCACTAATTGAATAATGACAATGACATGCCAGCTCGCTCTCTATCGCCGCCCTGTGGTCGAACATACCAGGCAGGTGAAAGATGATTTGTGTCTGAAATGATTCATGCCATTATTAATTATTGTAACGTCCCTTACTCAACTTCATATTTTGTTGTCAAAGGCAGTGCTGTTCAGAGCGTATTTTATCTTTATCTATTTTAATCTGGTCCTGCCACTTAAAATAAATGGAGAGCAATTTTTACCAAATATAGCAGCCAGATATTTAGCCTGGGCTTGGAGATTTCTACACATGCTGCTTGCATTTTAGAAAGAGGTTACGGAAGTTTACAAAAAAACAAAAATATTCCAAGAGGGCTTCTAAATATAAACATTTGTGAGGCATTCAATGTTGTGTGCTTTGTAATTACAACCAACTCTTTTCTGTGGTTCTGTTAATTGTGGAAGGGAGCCTAGTTAGGAGACGCTGGCAAACGATAACGTAAAGCCAGCTAGCACTCGAACCCGCGCCTTCGGTGGAAGGCTCCCTGCAGGATCCAGCCAAAGCACTTCGCTAGGTGGGTGAATGTTTCCTCTAATTGCTGAACATTAGCAAAAAAACATGAAGCGTTATCTTATCCTATACCGACGTTAACGGCAGAGATAGTTTTCTTTGGTGCATACTTCAGTTGGTGCTCTTTCAACTTGGCAGTTGTTTTACAATGCCTTTGGAAGCCATACAGCATTACCGCGTCTGAATGTGTGGTGTGTGTTGTTAAATGGAGCTCGGATGGCGCGGGGGGGGGCTAGGGTTAGACTGCTTTGATAAGAAAGCTCATCCAAACACTTACATTAAACATCCATTTGTTTAATGTTTTACAGCTGCGAGCGTTCTGCTCTAAATGAGTGACACTGAGAGCTTCTGAAGATTCCCACCACGCCTCTTTGGTATGTTAGAAAAATAAAAGAATCGCGGAACAAAAGATGAGCTTTTACCCTTGATGTACAAAAAAAAAGGTTTCTCTTGATTCATGTTGAGATCAGATGAAGGCGTAATAGGTGCATGGTTGTGTGAAACTCCTTAGTCCCGTGGTTATCTGGCCTCTATACTTTCTTGTGACTTTCTAGCTTTTTGTTTTGGCTGAGTATGGTAAACTAATCATCTGTGAGGCTCCCACATGTACAGCATGCCTCAAATAGCGGTCTAATTTACCAATCTAAACACCCCAATTCCCCCGGATTCTTATGTTTGAAATCGTGAGAGTACCTGGAACTGGTTTGAAGCTGATAAAAAAATGGCGCTTGCCTTTGTTGCAATAAATTTCCGTCTCACTTTGCAAATATTACTGTTAAAATAGAGTTATAATGGTTTCACCATGCCAGGTTTTTTCTTATACGTTTTATAGGACTCAATTATTTATAAACCGCAATCTAAAATATAAAAAATAACAAGACTCAAGCATAAATCGAATGTGATGAAAATTATCACAAAAGTCTTGAAATATTTCAATGGTTGATGGGGTTGACTTGGATAGGATCTGGCATGAGGACACTGACTGAAAAGACAAAACCTTTCAGGGATATAGACTGTTCCCGTCCACTTAAAACGGCCTGTTTGTTGTTGTTACATGTACCTTTTATCTTCAATATTTAAAAGTTGAAAACGTTTGTGCTTGTTATTCCTTGATTAGTATTCCTTCCCAGTGACCAAGTCTCCAATGTCAACACAGAAGGGCATGCTACTTAACACAAACCCATTTAACCGATGTTGCCACGTAAATACCAATGAAGGTATTAAATCTGACATTTTTACGAATGATAATTTCAAGGGTTAACACTGGATTTAAGTAGCCTTTGGCACTCACGTCCGGGATTGAGTCAGAGACGTCTCCAAACCAGGAGCCAACGTGCCTCTGTTTTAAAAGGTACACTCCGGATATCGGCTCGGTTTCCCTCTCCCGTTCCTCCACACACTAGCAGACGTTCTCATCCATTATCCGCTTATTACATGCAGTAAAACAAGTGTAATGACCCACTTTTTCTCTGCGGCCCCTGAGTAACTACCTGATGGCGTGCGTGCGATGTGAGACCCTCGCGACTCTCGCCCACGACGGGAGGTCGTTGCTCTTAATTTGAGGAGGTTCCCCTCCAACCAGCGAGGGGATATATATTTATACACATGACTAATCACACCTGACATTTGAAACAACTTGAACTCTCCGTGGCAATCAATCACCTCTGTGTCCGCCATTGTGCTCCAGAAAGGCGGATGTTTAAAAGGGACAGTGTGTGGGGGAGGGCACTCTGGGTCGAGGGGCAGTAGAGCGACACTATACATTTCATTGCAGCGAATTGGTGGAGGTTGCTGACATTTTAAAGGAAACAATCATTGGGAATAAGACCTCTGCAGTGGACGTGGCTGCTTGGTGCGCTGCTCATTTTAAAACCATCCTATCGCCAAGGAGGAAGTCAGGGCCACCTGGGAGTAAGTGACGCAGAGGAGTGGCCGGGCTGGTCTGTAGAGGTGCCTTTATGATGATTTAGATGCGCATTATAATTGAGACAAAAGAGGAAGGGGGACACTTTGACGTGTCTTGATTTAGCCGGCCTGTGAGGGCGTGTGGTGAACCACCGACATGACTCACACATGAGGCGACGTATGTTTAAAGCTCTGTGCGTTATGTGCGGGGAGTCACTTAAAATAGGCTAAATGCTTATTATGCCTCATTGTGTGACCACAGAACACTTGTAGCATGTTTCAGGAGGGAAGGAGGGGTTTGAGTGGTAGTATAAAATAGTGGAGGTCATAACTAGATTTGTGTTGATAGTTTTGCTAATTAGGCCTACTTTTGATCTTAAGCCCGCGGTGAATATCAGGTATGGTCTGAAAAAAACAATATTGGGTTTGGGTGGTTCACCCTGTCAGTGGATCACTACTGGCCAAGAAAGTGGAAAAACAACCTAATTGGGGACTTGTCAGTGACAGATACCCTTCACGGTCCCAGCACATTCAGCTGTGAATGTTAAGTACCACAGCCAAGTCTCCTGCTGGGCCCATGTCACCCCAACTATTAGGGCAGGCCTGTTTCCATCCAACACAAGAGCATCTGGGGTATCCAGTCAGTCATCAGCCTTCATGGTCCGCCTCGGAGTGGAACACAAAATAAAGCGGTTAAGGAGAGACCAATGCGCGCACATTTTGTGGTCCTACTTGTGAGAGGTTGAGAAATTGGCTGTTGATTTGTTTACCTAGTTCTTCTTGGATTCTGCCATTAATTAATGATGTAGGCTGTATAACGGAGTATACTGACGTGTTGGATAATGACTTGGAAGCTTAAGATTTACCACGAGAAATGTATAGTTGTGTCGATGAGTTTAATGTTGTCATTAGAGCGTTTAATAACTCTGTAAGAGAGGGTTTAAATGATTTCTTTGCTGAAATTAAAGAAAAGATATGAAAGGCCGTATTTTATCCTAATTATATTGGGAACATTACAGAAACATTTTAAACATACATATTGGTGCACCGATGAATTAGCTGAACAAGCAAGACCAGTCTTTAGGTTTAAAGTCATCATTCCACATCATTCTACAGTATGCTTACAGAACACCCTTGACTGACTGATCGATAGTCAGCAATAAATACATCAAATCGTATGGTGTACACGTGGATATGTATATATGTGTGTATCTATGTATATATAATGTGTATGCATTTATGAATGTGTACACTATACTAATGGATAAGTCAGCAATGGTTAGAAAAAATAATAAAATAAACTAACATGTTTTTTTTGAGATGCAGGAAATTCTAAACCTCCCTCCTCTTCGAAATAGGGTAGCCCTTTTTGGGGGGGGAGCGAAGCCTGGCCTTTATCACCGCATTAGCCCCAAACCTTTCAAAATATGCATGCAAAAAAGATGATGTTTACAGTAGATGTTGCAAGTGTGCTTGGAGGCGCATTTCAACAATGTGATGGTGAATGCTCCGCGAGTCGGCTGCAGAAGTGACTCGGGAGAGGGAAAGTGAAGTGCAATCGCGTTCCAAATAGCACACAGCTTGGCTGTCGCTGTATGGAAACGGGTGATGGGGCTGGGAGCGTGGGGGGGGGGGAGAGGGTAGATCTGGGGGGAAACGGGGGGGCTTTCGTGTCTCACTTTACCAGATGCACTGTATTTGTAGCAGGCGGCAAAGGAGGCACGGATGGGAAAGGCAAAATGTCCTACCAGCGATTAAAATGTAAATGTACACGCTGCACTTTTCCCCCATTGCTACTGAAAAAGCACAGTGTAAAACGAAGTATGTCACGGTGAATGGCCCCAACAGGTCTCTCCGGTGCGGATTTTCCCAAATACAGCTCGCACCACCCCACCACCACCCCCCACACCCTCCAGAAGAAGACAATGTGACAAAACTTTAGAAAGCTTTTGTAGACTTCAACTCCGCTTGCCACTAAATTTAACCGTCCCCTTTTCCCATAATCCTCCACGTTTATACTCTTGCCTGAATAAAAACCACGATGTAGAATCTGAGCGTGGTTTAATTAAACATCCTCAAAGAAGAAGAAGAACAGCTCCAGGTACGTCAGAGAACGAGCGTCATGATGTGTTCCATTACAAGCTGGTCCTGGCTTGGTGAAGGGCCATCTGTTTCGGTGATAACTCCCCATCAAAGTTAGAATCCACCATATTGTATGCTGACAAGGAAGTACAAAGGAGAGGGATGCAAAATCTGCATGACTAGAAGACAGGTGATATCACAATCACAGTCTCTCTCAGTCTGCTGTCCCGTGGTGACGGCAGAACAATGAAGACACTGCTTAGACTTGATTTATTATAAGCTATAAACAGCCAGCAGCGACGGCCTTGGGAAAGACCTCCACCCATGACCGCTGGAGACTGAAAAGGGGCCAGGATCGTTGATTAAAGGGGCAGTGTGTAGGAGTTAGTGCCATCTAGTGGGGAGGTGGCAGATTGCCCCCAGCTGAATATCCCCCCTCCTCACCTCCATTCCAACATCAAGCTGTGGTGCCAAAGGCCAATAGGATACCGTCTCCCTATGATTATACAAAGAGCTCATTCTGAGGTAACGAAAATGCAACGATTCTTATTTTTATGGGAACATACACTAATTAAAACTGACTCATAAATATTATATTCCATTTTTCCCCACTTCGTTCTGCTATTTGCCGCTATATTCTATACGCCACTCCTCTAAGGAACAACAGTACTGACACAGAGCTCTTCAAATGCTGCTGAGCGTCAGAACGGCGTCCACCATGGGAACGGAGACGGGAAGAAAGCTAGAGAGAGAAAGAACCATTAAGGTGAACAAAGACATCTCTGCCTCAATATTCAGGAGGTTCCCTCGTGGAGGTCCCTCGGGTATACCTTCGTCTGCCTGGCTCGCTGTCAAACTCTGACGCTTTTTCAATGTTTATTTCAAAAAGTAGAAGCCAGTGTACAGCGTCAACAATTAGTTGTTTACCCGCATCAGTTAACTTTATTCTGCTTAATGAAACAAAGGCACCACCAAGAGCAAATAGACCTTGTGTTTCTTGAATATTTTCTTTTAAAACTGTATATAAATCAAAATTGAGTGTTAATTGAACCTATATTTTTTACCACTTACACTTGAGTCATTTGGCCAGGCGCAGTATTAACGGTGTTGCAGATATTACATTTACATTCAGGGCATTAAGCAGACGCTTTTATCCAAAGCGACTTACAATAAGTACATTTGTCATAACAAGTGCAACAATATATCGCTATCGGTACAGAAAGGATGTTCATAGAACCAAGTGCAAGTACAACAATCACTAGGCTAACCAATTCCCCGTGTTACAGCAATGATAGCAGCTACTGCAGTTGCTTCACAGTTAAGTACTATAATACAATACAACACAACACAACACAACACAATACAGTGTACAATGGTGGCCAGAGGGGGGAGGAGGGCTATGCAGAGTCGAGGTGGACTCTGAACAGGTGAGTCTTGAGTCTTTTTCGGAAGATAGTGAGCGACTCTGCGGTCCTGAGAACGGCAGGGAGCTCGTTCCACCAGATATCCACTGTTTCTGACCTGTGAATTAATTGAGGAAGTCTGGCTAATCCCCTGGTGAGTTATTGTGGTTCAAAACAATAATGAGCACATAGTAAATAGTTAGACCGTTCTTTCCCTCCGTGAGCCAAAGGCTCACACAGCCGATCTAGACATCAGAATATTAAATTACACAGCAAGGCGTGCCTGACTATATCAAACACACGGGCAGGAGAAAGAACGGCAAACTCTCTTCCTGAGGATCGTGTAGCTACACATGTTTGGAGTAATTAAAATGGGTCCCCAAGTGGCTCCACTGTTAGGCAGAAAGACAATGCACAGAGCGGGCTACCTCTCCACGGCGGTTTACACTGTAAAGGAAGTAGAAGGGATTTGTGAAGCTGTTTTAACGAGCTTTATGTTTCCCTCTAACGCCTACATGGTATGGACTCTGAGAACAGAAGGGTCAGTTTTATTCTTTTCAGTAGCGCGGAGAATTGAGAGACAAAGGACGCATTTTGACAGGGAGATTTTGTTTCACAGAATGTCAAAACGAAGGAAGACAATAGTTGACTCCACGTTATGTTTTGAGTAGGAGGATGTACGGCATATGTTTAAGGCCTGAAGGTAAATTGCAAATTTCTATGTCTGGCCATTTCTCTCAGCCCATCTATCTGTCAACCTATCTATCCATCCATCAATCCATCTGTATAAATCCAGATATCTGCTCCCCGTCCACCTGTTCATCTATCTATCCAACCTTCCGTCTACCATCCATCCACCCAAATGTATATCCAGCCATCCACCCCTACCATCCATCTGTCAATATATCCCTTCCTCCGCCATTTTAACCCTCCATCTCTCCATCCATGCCTCCGCCCTTCCATCGTAGAACGGTATCTCCAGCCCAACCTATCAAAGATCTGCCGCCGGGGTGTCCTATCACAGAGCCGGCACTCTCTCCCCTTTGAAGTGGCTCAATCTCCACTCACTGATGGAGGACAATGACTGCGCCTCCTTCTCAAGACCCCATTAATGCAGAGCGTAGGGTCCACAGGTTTGATGTTCATTGCCTCAGCAACCTCTGCCATCACCGCATTTTACACCACGTGAGAATGATCACAGCTTGTTAAAGTGGAAATAACGACTGCTCCACCTCGGGCAGGAAATATTTAACAAGGACAAAGGAGATTGCTCTGAGGTGATTTATATCTGTGTTGAAAGGAG
The DNA here is from genome assembly GCA_900291075.1 of Melanogrammus aeglefinus. Lineage (NCBI taxonomy): Eukaryota > Metazoa > Chordata > Actinopteri > Gadiformes > Gadidae > Melanogrammus > Melanogrammus aeglefinus. The sequence goes on along the minus strand of OLKM01000383.1, from coordinate 270,749 downwards.
AGGACATGGGCATAGTGTCGGTACAGGAAATAGCGGTGAACCGTGGCTAACCTAAACGTAGCATAGACTCAACAAGTTTAATTATTGACGCTGTAGCGTGTGGGATGCTGTGCATGCCGTCAGTGGAGGACTTGTTGCATTTGGCGTGACCGCTGGCGATATCCTTCCAACGAGGGGAATTATTGCTCGGGTTACGAAGGTGTTTTTGCCTCTTAAAGCCGTTACTGGCCTGTTGATATACGGCGCAGACGTGCCTTAATTTTATCGTGAGGCTACAAGATGTCTCTGCATAGCTTCAATCATCCATTTCACTCAGTGCAGTTGCATATATTTGCCAGAATGTTTCTCTCATTTGCAGCAGTAAATTGTAGACGAGAAATTATCGATGTATTGTTGCTGGAGGCTTGAGTAGATTGGCTTTTTTTTGGCATCCTGGGAAAATCAAGGCTGAGCAGATGAGTGAAAATGTTCTGTATCAAACTGATTGAATTGGATTTTACCAGATGAATTGCCAGGACAAGTGTTAACCGCAATTATTTTGCCAATGTCTGACTGGTCCCAGTCCCAGAAATGTGGTCAATGGCAATTAAACCCAATAGTGGGCTTTAAGAATCCGGCATCACAAAAGTGTTATGTGTGCTCTGTAAATAAACACTAAATCACTGGGTAAGGGAGGGGGGCTGAAATGTCCAACTATTTAAACCCAGTGATTTGTTTTGGATAAAAAATTACGGAGACGTGTCCACAAAAAACAACCTATTTTGGGCAGTGATTCCTTTTGTTAGTTTTTCCTCTTCTTCCATCCAGCCTTGCAAAACAAATAAAAGAACAAAAAATCGATGATATAAAATGTCAGTTTGGCCACAAAACTTTCAGCATGAGAAACGACTCTGGGCCGATAACCCCCGTGGTCAGCCCACCGGAACAGACAGCGACACATCCCCACGATAAATATCAAGACAACACGTATCTACACATACAGGGACGGTGCAGAAACAGTGGGGGACTAAACCGTCTTACCTTGGCTTGGTTGGGACCCCAGAAGTACCTCAGGCTGAAGACCCCCACGGCCAAAGCCAGGACCACTAGCCCGAGGATCAGAGCCAGGCGCCGGTACGTTCGGAACCGTGCCGTCTTCTCTTTCCCCGTTTCTATCTGCGACAGGAATGCAAAATGACGCACAAGGCATACACACAACGTATAGTATCACACACTTGGTCTGTGGCGGCTGTGGGTTCCCAGCGTGCGGTCTCCTCACCCGATGCCACCCCGGTATGACGGGCATAAAGCTGTCCCTTCAGATTCAGGTCTTCCTTTAGAGCTCGTGAACACCATATCAATAATAATCAGCGTCTCAGCATGGTTCTATCTGGCCTTTTCCAGATGTGCGACCAATTCTGATGAACGCTACAACCAAACAGATGCACGTAATCCAACTTTGACTTTGAGGACACGTGACGCATCAGGGAACAGAGCGATCTCCCATCAGAGCGGTCGATGATAAACATATAATGGATGCCATGCTACGGAGAGCCAAACGGTGGGGAGAGGAGAGTTCTTCTGTGCCCATGAAAAAGGCCACATTCGCAGTATTCAACTTTTTTCCGCCAATTAAATCTCGCCCTCTGTTGTAGTCGATTCCCCGAGCTGCAGGCAACAAATTAACAAAGAATGGCTTTGGTTCACCATCGCTTCCAACAGGAAGAAATGAAAGATGTTATATTCACGCTAGAGCACTTTTGAAGGTCTCGGCAAAGAGCGGCCAAAGAAAATATAAAAAATGTTTTTCTAGGTCAATTATTTATACTGCTATTATAGAAACATTACTATTTCATGTCTGTACTATGTAGCTATACTGATAATAACAATGATGCATGTGGATTCTTCCTTGAACAGACAAACACAATTAATGGCTCTATTGACCTACAATCAAATATGATGGAATTTAAAGAATTTGAAGACGAGAAGGTTGTTTTTTTGTTTTTTTCATCTGGTAAAGAATGGAGGTTGCCATAGTGCCATAGTTACAAATGCCGCACTTTAATTCAATCAAGGGACGTGTGTTATAATTATCCCCATGAATGCAACGCAAGACAGTGGGCACAAACTAGGGAGCGGATCAAAGCCCAGAGCAGTCCCCACACTTTATAGGAAACAGAAGGCAGTAATCAGAGAGCCCGAAATTCCTCGCAGAGGGAATTTCTCCAAGCATGGAAAAAAAGGGAAAACCGGTGGCGGAATTCCACTCCGCTGCTCAGGCAGGTTGAAGGCGCAGTGGAAACTTAAAGACGAACCTGAGCCTCCACTGAACCTCGCTCCGCCGTAAACTACAAGAACTAGGGTGGGGGTGGGGGTGGGGAGGGGGGGGGGAGAGACAGGCACCGAGCCAACAGACATTGAGTCGAGTCGAGAGGGATGGATTGAGGGAAAGATGAAATGACAGAGCAGAGAAATTCAGTCAGGGACGGAGACCTAGACAGAGGGGGGCTGGGTTTGAGACCCTAACACCAGGTTTAGGATCAGATTCATGTGGGGGTGGGTTGGGCGGGGGGGGGGGGGGGGGGGTTGGCAGCCAGATGCTTCCTTTTGAAGAGCGTTGGCGTCTTTTTTTCATTCTGGGATGCAAAGCTCATGGGACCCATCCTGCTGATATAACAACGAGGAGACACCTCTCCATTTCAGAGCTTGGACTATAGCATACCTCAATGATAGGACCTGCACCATCATGCTATGCCTCAATCGATTCTGACAGAAGTATTCTGAAATATAAAGCTTCATCACTATCTTCACCTAGTATGTTATCAGCATGCATAATTCCATATGATGACGCAATTAGCCCCCTGAAATGAATGGGAATTTAGTTGATTACAGGGAGTCTCATCATATTGTCGACATCCAAGCCTCCATGAAATACTGTATTCCAAGGAAAAGGGACCCCGACCCCACATTCAAGTTATTGCAGGTAAAGCAATTTAATAGGGCATTCTGAAAGCTTTCAGGTGCCCTGCGCCTCTGTATTGAACTACTTTACTGCTTCTGAAGAGCAACAGGGAAAAGACCATTGGTATTGACTTTTTTGTGTCGGTATGTGAGTCTGTGCCCCTGTGTCTAAATATGTTGTTTGGAGTGGTATTGTCTTACTACTTATGCTGTGGTCAGGGTCAGGTCTCTGGGGTAAAGGAGAGCCTTGATCTCCAAATATATATATATATAAATATTAATGTATATAGGTTTATAAAAAATAAAACAAAGTGACTCAAAATTGGACTTAAGTCGGCTGTATATATATACCACGGCTATAAGAGCTATAAGATAAGAGTGTGCAGAGAGAAGAAAGAAGAGGCGAGAGAAGGAAGAGGGAATGAAGTAACATCAAGGGGAGCAGGAGGAGATGGAGGACGAGGAGGAGCAGGAGGTGAAGGACCAGATGGAAAACTCTGAAAGTCCCGTACAATGCACCCATTATGCAGCCACACTATTCTTCAAAAGAGTTTTCAAAGGAAACTTATAAATGTGCTCTTCAGTCATTTTCAGCTATGATTTCAACACGACACAATATTCTGCCAAAGTACATATCATTTTTAAATTCCCCAATAATTAAAATAAACAGTGTCTAATCAACCACAATAAAACAACAAACACACCTCATCACCAGATGTTAAAAACCACACCAAAACAATCATAAAACCATAAGAAACCCATCCTTCAAATGGCCAACTAATCATACTCACATCTTTCCATATAACCTGCTGGCTGTTGGACTGGATTCTTGCTTCCATTATGCGAGCCCACGGGAGGATTCCTTCCACTCTTCCTAGCTTGGAAAATTGCAACTGCAGTGAAGGCTGAGCAGTGCGGAGCTCCCCTCCATAAGTAATTTGGGGGTGTTCTAACAGGGCGGGAAGTTTTTCAGTTGGAATAGAATTACTGAAACATTTGCGATAGCCATTATAAGCTGAGGCAAATGCCTGCCTCCTGCACTGTGTTCATATCTGGCTCTGTAAAAAAGGATAGGCAGACTGTGTTGAATAAATGATATACCGTACTTTCGAGAAAATAACAGCTTCCACCTCTGTAACCTTTGATTTGTGTGTGAGTGTGTGGTGTTTTTTAAATAGAAGTTGGAAAGACACCTTCATGTTACTGTTTTAGTAGAGTTACATTTAGGCTTATTGAGAACAAAAATTGCCCTTACTTTTTCCCTTAATAGATAGTTATTCACTCAATATCCTTCATTACAAATGCCGTTGGTTTTTGTTATGTTTTTTGTCAACACAATATTGTATTATAAACTAAATTACTCTGTACATTAATCATTTACAATCTGAAAGTTTGACTCATACTATCACAAGTGCCAACATGAGACATTGCCTTAAAGAAGTCTCCGGGTCCACAGAAGGCATGTAAGAGAGGGGCAGTAATGGGTAACAGCGGGCAGGAGGGCGTAGTGGGTAGGGTGGGACTCTCAGCCATAAGGTGGTTGGTCAGAGCCTCCACCCCTCAAGGTATTCTGGAGCAGGAAAACAAACCTCTACCTGCTGAACAACGTGTAGCTGAATTTGGATACAATTATCTATCTTTCTTTCGTTTTACTTTCTCATTTTTCTTTTTACTTCCTTCCTTCCTTCCTTCCTTCCTTCCTTCCTTCCTTCCTTCCTTCCTTCCTTCCTTCCTTCCTTCCTTCCTTCCTTCCTTCCTTCCTCTCTTTGCTTCCTCCGTCATTAATTCAAAGTAATAATCGTATCATGGGTACGCATTTATATTGGACAAACAAAACAGGCAAAATCCCAATCTGCATGCAGCCTGAGCAGTGATTCCGAGCCCAGCCAAACCCCAGCCTTGAAGGCATGACCTCCAACACTCACGGGGCGACACAAAGCCAAGAGGGTCGGTCTCTCCTCCATTATAGCGGACGACATTTTCGGTCAAGCCGCTGGCAACCTTTAGCGTCGCAGGCAACCGATTGAGCGCATATTGGGCCTGTCAGATCTGATAGCTGGGGGACTTAGTCAGCTCTTCCCCATTGATATAAATCTTTACAATTACTGTGACGTTTGGCTTGGATAAATCAAGCAGCTGGTCTTTCAGGAATAGTGTTGTGTCAGCACCGCTGCCGAGCATGGACCCCTCATTCCAGCGGCAGCATTCAGACCCAGACTGGGGCTTTGACACCCACAGAAAAGAATAAATAGCAATTTAGTCTGGAGAGCATGCCAGATACTTGTCGATTGCAGCGGAGGGGGAGCTGGAAGGAGTTGAGGCAAACCGGGAAAAAAGGTGTAAATAAACATGGACTCCCTCCACTCCAAGCTCCAGCTCAAATACACTCCCACCATTTATTCCAAAAGTTTGGGAATAAATTGTTTTCTTGGAATTATTCTTTTTTTTTTTTCCGGAAGCAGAAAATGAAGTCAAATGTGGAGCGAGGCAGCTTATAAATGTTCCATGAAGAAAGTTTGTGATTTAAAGATTTTTCTGGAGAAAAGTGCAAACGCTACTTGGCTGCATCAATAGTGGATTCTACAAATCGTTGTAATTATTCCTAATGAGGCGCTCCCTGTTTTGGATTACAAACCCAAAAAAGAACTTAAACCGGCCTTTAATGTCTGTATCAATTTCCTCCCTCACTTAAATACAATCATTGTCAACCTTGGTTACCCCAACATCATTTCTATTGTCAGTATCCAGCACACATACTTGGCTTCAGTACAATGTCTGTCCCTCCAGATCCAAATTGCGGTCAGCTGTTGTTGCCCATAAAATCAGATTACTAAAGAGAGCTGACCGGAGGCTGAGACCGGGGGAAACTAGAGGAGTCGGGTAAATACTCCCACACACGCGCTTTTTAGTCCCTTTATTCTGTTACTTCTTTCTGATTGGATAAGCAAACACACTGTATGCTGTAAACAAACACGTATAGACACGCGCACGCACGCACGCACGCACGCACGCACGCACGCACGCACGCACGCACGCACGCACGCACGCACGCACGCACGCACGCACGCACGCACGCACGCACACACACATATATACAGTATTCAGCACAAAGAGGTTCATACCTTGTATTTAACGTGCACTGCTCAATCTGTGCCCCCTTCCCCTTCTCCACGCCCCTCCCCTCCCTGCTGTATCTCAAGTCTCTCATTACACCGGGGGGGGGGGGGGGGGGCTGTGGACGGGGCTACAGGGTTATATATTACCGGGGGGGGGGGTTGGTGGTCATGGAAACGCACCAATGCTGGGGACCGGACTGGAATCGAATATTTCTTACATCGTATGAGATTTGAAGGATCTTGTAGCCTGTCCCAAGCATTATCCTGGAATCACGTTCCTAAACCCACCCACCCTCTCCTGGTCGGACCACCTATACAGCCGGCTGCAGCTCTGGATGCTCACTGAAGCCATGAGCGCTGTCTGTTATAATCGTCAGTACCCAGAATGCATTTGGGCCGCATTGTGAATGTCATTTGCCCTTCAACCTGGTGCAACTCTAATTGCCTCGTGGCCAATAATTGGTAATTGTTTACGTTTATAGCATACAGGATATGCAGAGACTTAATTAATGATTCATATGTGTATGAACTAAAACACGGAGCCCTGTAGAAACGATGTGTAGCTAGAATAAATTCCAACCATCAGAGACGTTCTGGCAAATGCCCAAATAGAAGAAAACATTTTTTTCTGCTGCTTTGAAATGTTTGGGATAACTCTTCATCATCTCTGAAGAGTTCCTTTGAGTTGTTCCCCAGGCAAGGGAGATGAATAGAAGCAGATTGCAACGCTGCAGAAAATGTTCAGAAGTTTATACATTCCTTTCTTAAACCTCACCTTGAGACGGCTGTTGTACTCAAGGAGACTTTCTCAATTTCTTGCATGACGGGACAGGTGTATTTACCTAGATAATTGTATTCCTCATCCAATTTATTATGCGATTAAATATTAATACAATTCCAAGTTTGAAGAGAGGCTGTCTATAAGAAAAACTATATATACCGTGGGATTGTTCTCCTTGCTTTGCAACATTGCAATCACCACCTAAAAAATGAAAATAATCCATAAAGTTAGAAAAAATATTCAACTTCCAAGGATGCGTTCAATATATCATTTTATTCTTGCACAAACAAAGGGCTTGAAACAAAAGCTAAAGGAATAAGTGGAGGTGTATTTCAGCCTGATGATTCCGCCGTATCTCAGCTGGGCTTTGTTGAGCGAGGAGCAGAGCTCTCCAGGGAAACACTGAGTGTTCCGGTCGGGGCTGACTGTTTTCTGAACGAGCTCTGGGCCCCCTAGTCCCTGCCGTCGCCGGCACGGGGGGCCATAGACTCAAACAACGAACCAGAACCTCAAATCCCAAACCCAATAGTCATTACCTCTGTGCTCTGCAGAGCGCCAATTGACTTGCCTTGATTGAATGACAATAGGTAAATGGGCAGTGATTTAGCAGATCTCTCAGGATGGGGTGGGGGGGGGGGGTGGTCTTTGTTTGCCGCTGTTTATGTACGACAGTGCTAATACATCAATAGGTGTTATGACGCAGGTAGTATGCAATTAACACAGATGTGATGCACCAAGCGTTCATTCAGTAGATTTTCCTCACCTTGGTGATGCAACACACAATTATCATTTTTGTAGTTAATCGGATTAGAACAGAGATCATAATCAGCAGTATTTCGGGAATTTATGTATAGGCATAGAAGCCCTCATTTGCAATGATGTCCAGTGAATACATTGGAATGCAAAGTACAAGGGAAATACAAAGGATACATAGATTTAGGAATTTAACCGAAATAACAGGATAAAAAAATCTCAAGAGCAGAAAAAGAAAATGCACAATTAAAACATATAAATAATAACAAACAAATGTAAATAAAACAATTACATGAATGAGACAGGTGGTCCTTGAGCAATGTCTTAAAAAGGTTAAATGGAACCAAAGTCTTAATACCATGCTGCAGGGTATTCCAGGCTGATGGGGCATGCAACCTCAAAGCAGTTTTCCCTATAGCTCAGTACGGACTTGAGGGGTCTTCAATGCCAACCTGCCAGCCCATGTCTGGTAGGGGCTTGAATACCAGTCAATGATGCGATATAGGCAGGAAGTTTCCTTAATAATGCTTTATAAATAAATAAAAACAAATGCAAATCGTGCCTTGCGGATAGAGAAATCCATCCAACTTTTTCATATAGAGTACAATGGTGTGTATTGTTGGCTTCCTCCAATATGAGTCTAAGGGCTGAATGGTAAACTGCATCCAGCATGGCAGATGCATGTCTATAAACCACATCTCCGTAATCCAGTGCAGAGAAGACAACTGCCTCTATAATCCTTTTCCTACAGAAAATTGGGAAATTACATCTGTTCCTAAAAAAAAAAGCCTATCTTCTGTCTTGATCTGGCCACCAAGTTATCAATGTGTAAATTAAAAGTAAGCTTTTCATCAAGCCAAATCCCTAAATACTTGTTTTCCGAGACCCTCTCAATGGTAGACCCCTTTAGACTGGTTATGCACATGTCATGATGCAAGTTTCTCCTATTCTAGAGAACAGCATAATTTGGTTTTCTGAGCATGTATCACGAGTTTAAGATCAGTTAAAATGTTTTGAAGGACATTAAACAAAGCCTGAAGCTATTCCATTGCTATCTTTACAGAGTCAGCAATACAATACAGAATAGTGTCATCCGCATAAAGATGCACCTGGCAATTAAGCAGGGGGAGAATGGTATTAATAAAAAATGTGAAAAGAACTGGGCCTAAAACCGAGCCCTGTGACACTCCCTTTGTTATTAATATCAACTCAGACTGATTCATTCCAATTTTAACACATTGGTGTCTATCATCTAAATAACTTTTAAACCATGCACAAGCACCTGGAGTAAATTCCGCTGATGACAGTGTGAGCTCCTGCTGACCAAGGAATGGTCAACAGTGTCAAAAGCTTTAGAGAGGTCAACAAAGATAGCAGCACAGTGTTTTCTTTTGTCGATCCCATTGACAATATCATTCACCACCAGGGTCGTAGCAGACACTGTGCTATGGTTGGGCCTAAAAAACAATCCAAAGAATGTCCCCTTCTCCCTCTACTCCCTCCCTCTGAGGTTTTCCACCATTGAGGAGGGCTACATTTCAGTGTCAGACAGGCAGGAAACCAATTACTGAAGAGATTCCCTGATTGGTCAGAAATGAGGCGTGAGTGGTCTAAAATCCTAATTGGCTCAAACAGAGGCAGGCAAAACTCGGAGCAGATATTCTCAAAGAACATTTCCCTCACTAATAGCTGACGGATGGCTGTCACATTACTAGACAAATTGGTTGAAATTGATGCTCTTCATCATAACAACAGCACCTTTAACCTTTTTGCACGGTAAAAAAAAGGCTTTTTATGTTATGAATTGTTGTTGACGCGGCCGGTGTCAACCATTCTTAATTGAACATCAACCTTTGGCTGAGGTGGCTACCATTAATCCTGCACCTTGCTGTGCTCACTGCCAGACTACCAGCCATGTGCTCAGCTAGGCTTCATGCTAACAAGCTGTTAAATGAATGGGTATTCCTGCAGACGATAGGTCAACACAACGGATTTATGCAGCCATGCATCATGGGGGATTTATAAACACAAATGATGAACGGTCCAAATTGCAATCCCCTACAGAGGACCCATCTGGATGGCGGTGCGTTTCGCCACGCAGGTAAACAACTGCTTGGCAAACGCGTCTAATAGCCTCCTGCCCAAAAGAAAGAAGAAAGGAGGAGACACTAAAACAGCGGGAGCTAAACAGCCCGCTGAAACAATATCCCCTCAAGGCTAACGGGGAGAGTAGCACAAATAGAGCGCTGCGCTGGAAGCCCTGGCGAGGATGGAGCATCAATGGAAGGAGGAAGTGGTTCCTAAGCAACTGTTGCCATGTCGCTGTGGGGGCACTGCAGTGGTCCTTTCACAAGTGAGTCATTACGACGCGTGACCCCTCGCGCGATCAAAAGGGTTTCAGCCGCACATTCGGAAGCTGAATATCTGGTAAAGTAGTGTGCAGTGTTGCCTCAGCTCCCTGTGATGGTTTGAAATGAACAAGTGGGGGGAGGGAGGGGGAGGGAGGGAGGGAGGGGAGGGAACGGGGGGAGGTCTTGTATGTAGTTTTGTGTGATGTAGTGCGAAGTGACAGATTCATATTTTAACCGCACCTGTGCTCCTTAGTACCCCAGGGGAGAAATAGTATCATGGATTTAATTTGAAACTGTAGCTGGTGTAAATGACAATGCAAAAGGCCTAAACGTGGTTGAACATTCATATATTAAGGCGAGATCTAATCACAACCAAACTGGTACAATTCTTTTTAGCCGGGATAATAGTTTAGCCTGTGAGGACTAAATGGAAATGTGAGGTGTAATTTATAGAATACAAGAACATCCACGCTTATATTTACAATGTATTAAATGTCAGCTGGGAAAAAAGCCCAATCTTTCACACAATAATTATCTTCATTTGATTGTGTAGAGGAGAAGTGCTTTCCGAGTCCTTGGTGATGGTGAATGGATCTTTTTCTGTGCAAAGTCTTCATTGTAAGTGGGGCTCTAAATTATTTTAATGCAGTAATTTTTCTCTTCCTTTCATCAGCCTTAGACTGCACACAACTATATTTTAATTTGCCAGGGAGTTATAATTCACTTTATCACCTTTAATTAGATATGTGGTTTATAATTGAATAATGGATTTTCTAGTTCTCTGGGTGCATTTTCTCCCAAGGTGAAGGAGTGCATTATGGGGGAGCTTTATAAAAGTACGGTATTAGAGGAAAACTACAAATAAACCTCTGTCTCAAGGTTCTATTCAAACACACACCCCCTGCACATATGCCTTCTGGTTCAACTCTTTTTAATGTATTCTACATGCTAAATAAGTCACATCTGTTAAAGCATTTTCTGTTAAATTGCGGTTACCTTTATCTTTCACGTTTCTCTGCAGTGGCACTTCAAGCCACCTATATTTTAAATGTAACAAAGCAGTGCTATTTGAAATTCCTGGTTCCCTTGTGGCTGATATTGGGTAATAACACTAATAGATCTCCCAGGCACCAAAAATGTTATAATTCATACTATTTGTTCAACATAATCGCCTTCAAACTAGTGTTTTATGACAGCGGTAAAAACAAGTGCTAAGTGAGCTGGTTAACTGGTCATGAAAATTGCCATTTTATAAATTGCAAATGTGTTGCGATTGATGATTCATAAATTGTCCAATTGCTCCACTATGAGTTCATACAAAATCTGAACTCGATTGCCATGCAGTATTAGGCTGAACACAAAATCGGGGTGCTTGCATGAGGAATCAGCCCAGTCCACACAGCGTCCCTGCACAGGGGTCCCTAGGAGACGGAGCGTTTGCCTTTGCTGCCCCAACCCTCTGCAACTGACCCCCAAAAACATCCGAAGCTCACACCCAATAAACTCATCCAAAAGCCAACTCGTAACGTACCTCTTCAAG
>OLKM01000383.1:201768-254268 GCA_900291075.1 Melanogrammus aeglefinus | reverse complement strand
CTGGTCTGCCATATTAATCAATAAGAAACCAAAAATATAACCTGGCAAATACAGTTTTACCTTCAACTCAGAACAACGTCTTGAACATAGATAAAACCCTAAGAACAGGCTTGTGCATCTTGTTGCCGTAAACCATCCGTCTCTGCAATGGGCTGCACCCTCCTCTGTCTGCGTTCCATTCATGGTGGAAAGGTTGAGAGGCTGTTCAGTGCTCTGTTGTGAGCCTCAGCCGACCCTGCTGTCTGGGAGCTCGCTCTGAGGGGAACAACAACATCACGTCCTCGTCATGTTTTTCATTCTGCTATCTGATGTGTACATCAGAGGCATGAGAAGCAGGTTCAGGACATTACTGGCTGTCCAAATAGCATGGGTTCAATCAGAACTATCCACTCTATTCTATACGTGTGTAGGAGAGAGACAGACAGAAGGAGAGAGAAAGAGATAGCACATGGCTGGTTCGATGCTTACTGTACCGACAGTGGTATATTGTTTCTCTTTCTTCTGACCAATGTAAGTAATTGCTTTGGATAAAAGCGTCTGCTAAATACTCTCAATGTAAATGTAACTATAGAGAGAAAATGTATATAAAATGTATGCACGTCAGACTCTTATCAGATGTGAGCACTGCACCACATGACCAAGTTGAACTAAACAACAGGCATATCAGTAGAGGAAAAAAAGAAATCCCGTTAACAGAAAATATTGTTCTTTTCCTTTTCTTGTTTTACCTCAGTGACAAGCAGCTATAAAAATAATATATTGGGAACAAGCGCTTTCTATTAAAAGCTTTGTTTTTCTACAAAAGGTTCCGAGCCGCCCGGGACTGACCGTGAGACCAGAAGGCAATTTCTGCCCCTGTTCAGGGTTCAGAGAAACCCAGAACACTGTGATACTCAAGGCTGCTCATTACAAACCTTCCAGCCAGTCAGCACTTCTAAAGACCACAGCATGCCGTCCACGGATGTATACCGACTCTTTATGTCCACCTCAAAATGTACTGCTGTAATTATCACCCCCGCACGAGTTGGCCGTGTGCTATTGGATAAATAATGGAGCTTTTGGTGTGAAAGTCTATCAAATATTGAGCGTAATTGAATCAGTCCCTCCTCTTCTTCACCTTCTGAAGAAATACAGATTTACCAGACGTATGGTTCACATGGTAGAACAGGTGTCAATACTCATCTGTCGGTGGCTCGGGTCACTCGGGTGGGGAACTTTTCAAAGAGCATTATTATTAGAAAATAAGAGAGGCGCTCAATGGAATTACAACAGAAGCAATAGTCTCAGCTCTTGCACGGACAAGAATGCCATATTCTACATGATTATTCCTTCAAATATTTATAAGTGAAATATGAATTAGCTTACATGCAGTTCTACTACATGCATGTTGCACATGTTGAGGTCAAGGGAAGCATGTTACTTGCATTTTTTACGGGAAAAACTTCCTTCAAAGATCGTGATGGGAGATCTCTGAACGACTGTACACGGTTGAAAGGTTGAGGAGGTCAGATTCATTCGAAGTCGGCGGTCGTTTTCTGGAAGCTAATTATAAAGTGGGGTCCAGAAAACTCATCATAGGGTTTTTGGTACAATGTTTGGTACTTGGTAACCATATAAACCTCTTGTCAGAGTGGTCTTCTGGGAAATGTACATTTATAATATTTTGGCCAAGCAGACAAGCATTGAAAGTCTCTATAGGAATTGCAGTGATTGATTTAGGACTCTATATTCAGGCAAGAACGGCTGTAGTTTCATGTTGCCATATTAACCATCCTATATAACGTTATTATTGTTTCCTAACCAGCATACAAGCTGTTTTAATATTTAGGGCTTAATCTTTCATTGGGAGAGAATGCGGCAATATAACTTGGATACATCCAGGCAAATAACGGTGTACTTAACATGCAGCATCCAATGGTAGACAAATGTGTTTTTCAAGAGAGTTTCTTTTATTACAGAACTCTAATAAAGGCTGGGTTGTTTATTTTGATTCCTAGAAGCATTACCAGAACCTTGTGTTTCCCCTATACCCCTGAAAGAGAGAAATAAAATCACAAGGTATACTGAAAAACCTCAAAACGCAATGTAAAACCTAAATGTTCTATTGCACTCATGCCTGCCAAATCAAAAAAATGAATCTATTATCATACGTTTAAATCAAGCCCACGGTGTCATGTCGGCTTTCTAATGCATATTTCCTCAGCCGACAAACCTGTACGTCACCCTACTTTCATTGATCTATATTTATCGTGAGTAGAAATGTGTACTGATGATAGGAGGCTTGCGTTATCTATTCCCGTTCTGATTATTCGGCACCCAAATGAATGCCTCCAAACTCAACATTCACAACGTGATACGACCCTTCAGACTTTTCTGAAGGGTCTCCATTTTATACCGACGTTAGGTTTCGGAAACTCCATGATTATTTTTCTTGCCATTTTCTTGCTATATTTTTCTACTCTTGAGAGTAGAATGGCAGAATAAACTATAGGTGAACTTTGTCATGCAGGTTAGCTCCAAAAGGTATTCATTTATTAATGTTTTTTTTACTTAAAAAACCCTGGTTTGATAGCCCCACTCGATGCTGCTCTGATAGCAAGGCCGTGCTACTTTCCTGGCCCCAAATTGATTGCCATTATACTCCTTTGTCCACAGAACCTCCAAATTCTTCATACATCTCAAGAGCAGGCACTTTGTCGTTCATGGCAGTCGCTACATAATTAGCTGCACCGCAGTTCAATCTTACTCTGGAGCTATAAGGCGCAATTAGTAGTAGGGAAAAAAATAATTCTCCAATTTGTCCGATCCCTTACTGGTGGATGTGTCGGCTCATCCATGCCCACTTCAAGTTCTACTCTGAAACGGGGCTACATTCAAATGGCAGCAGAAGGCTATGGGCAATTACGTGCAAGATTTGTTTCTTTATCAAGCCTGAAATATCAAAATAACTGAAATCCGTCCTTGACGATCAGAACCAACAGAATTGATTCAGGTCGTACCTTTCTACATTTCTACGTTGCTTTTTAAGTAAAATTTTTTTGAAGAAAAAACATTTTGAATATTTTAAAAGATTCCTGTCTTTTATTGAAAGGAGGAACTTCACTTTAGTATAGAAAATCTGATAAGAAGGTTGGGAATGCATTAGTTTCCATTGTCGAAGATTGCAATGATCAGATATTTAAAGGTGTGGTTGTAGAATTGAGCGCTATCTAGCAGTGAGGCTGATATATACCTACGGTGGTGTGGTCATCCTGGCTTGTTAGGGTCGCTAGGTCCCAAATGGGCGAAGCTAGGTCTGGTGAGACACTCTATTCATTCGCCTCAATCAGCTGACTGCTAACGCGGTCCAATCAAACGCACGTACACTAATGGGCAATTAAATACCTTCCATCTCAAACACACAGTCTGTGAAGTTAGGTTAGGCTGAGCTGGGTTTCACCCACCCCACCACCCCAGTCTCCCCTGGCTTTGTTTCTTCTCTGTATTGTATGTAACCTATACGATGGGCTGATATATCTGATGTACCCAATGGGGGATTGTATAGTGCTGCCTGTTGTCAAATGTTGCTATACTGTTGGTTTGTTTAAATCCTACAGCAGGGAGCACCAGAAAAGTGTGGAACCACACCGCCAACCTAAATTGCATTTCATGCAATAAATGGTTAAAGTGATGACTTTCCTTGATATGTTTATAAATTCAATTTCGTAGTTTACAACTAAGATAGCAATAATGATAAAAACCTTTAACGCGTCCTCTCTAGAGAAGTCTGTCCATTCGAGGCTAGTCCTAAAAGATTGAGGAACAAAATGGTGGAATCCAGGGAAGAGGACCCACTCCCTATGTAGATATAAAGGGCATAAAACACGTGACTGTACACATGTTAAAACATACATTTTAGCCAAATAAACACAATGCACCTTTTAAATATTGTTCGAAGAGTTGTGCCTCTATAAGCTTAAAGATATAAGGTAAAATTAGGGTTATCTTTATGTTTGTCGTTATTATAAAAATACCTTGAAAAATGTCCTAATTATTTGTGTAATCCTTTGTTAATTTCCAGCCCTCCCAGGATGATAACATTGTGTGGATTGGCATGCTTATCGGCTCAGGGGCTCTTAATGTGACGTCTTCTTCAAAACCGATCAATCATTTCCGTTGATTGTGTTTACATGGCCTAAGTCTTGACAAGTCCTGGCCGGAGTATTGAACTAATATAAAGGTTTTACTCATTCCAAACCCCAGCCCCTCAGATACAATATTGGGTATTCCTACATTCTCTTTCATTTAATTTACTATTGCACATTTTTAATGCATTGCAAATGTTTCACATTGATTCATTTTCAACATCTTGGTTTAAAATGAATCTTTCCTCGGACTGTCTTTGGCTGTCAAATTACTGCCACCATTTCTTTGTTGAAGAATTAATGGATCAGATTAACAAAAGAGAACTCAAATTGATTCCACTACCTATATATGTCTATATGTCATTGCGGTGAAACTAAAACAGTTAACAGCACCAGCTGTGAATGCTTTTGAATGTTTGAAGTCATGTATCAAGGTCATTTACATGGTAAAGGTCACAATCACTGGTCACTCAAGGTCACTTTGACTTTCAGTTGCAATGAACCATCATTTCCTCTCATGGAAATAATCTCTAGAATTTTTTTTGCATATATTATGTACATCGTCCCATTCATATTGATATAATGAAAACCAAACACTGTTTCAATCTGAATAATCTTTATTAAAATTATTTATAATCTCAGGTTTTTCTTTTGTCAGTGACATGCCTTACATTCTGGCTGGAAAATAATAAAGAGAATTCAGTGGGGCAGATGCATGAAGTAACCATCCAGCATCACCTCCAATCTCTGGCAGAAGATGATTATCTTACCAGTCAAAAGGCTTTTTCCTGTGGCTGTGCTGTCCTTGGAACTTTTTAATCGGAACATGGAACACCATGGCAAATTGCAGCTCTCGGATTGGCTGGCTATTGACAGCCCCGGCCATCTGGTAGGAAGTGATATACCTGCCTTCTGTCTCACATTGAGTGATGGCACCGTCTGTAGCAAAAAAAAAAAGATTGCTTCATTTGACAACACATTATTCGGTTGGTAAGGGGTTGTTGCAAAATAAAATTAAAAAATATATACGTTTCAATATGAATTCATCGTTGACTACAGTGCCTCCCCTTTTAGTTTATTTTGCGCATAAACAATTTCAATAAATTGCTAATTTCAAGTCAGATGTTAATGAACCGGCATCTTCCATATTACAATGAAATGTATTTACATTTTATATTTTGTTAATTGGTGGTAGAGTTTCGTTCTGCAAAAAATAGCAATCATGCGACAAAGCAGACCATTAGTCAACCACATAAAAGCTTGTATTGATAGATAAAATTTGCATGCGGCATATTTCACACTGGACGCTGAATAAGCTCTTAATTAATGAGTAGTGTGTCTGTTTAGTGATATTTGCAAGACTATTGTACGGCAATAAGTCAAATTACATTTACCTACCACATCTGTCTCTGGCATTTAGGCAAATGTCAAGACAATGAATAAACATAATTCATTAGTGCCGAGTGACAAGATGGTGCATTTGGAAGGTTCTATCCAACTTATAAAAAAATACTCTGATCATTGACACTGAGAACCTTGTTTTTATAGGATGACAATATGACATGGCAGCCCAGTCCATCATTACGTATGTCAGAGTACATGTATTCCAAAGTACAAGGTCAAGGTCCACTAGGCCGTTCTTTCTTAATAGATCCTATTTAATCTTTAAAATGACATTTAATTAACCAGTGTATTTGAACAGGAACGTCCTATTGTGAGAACATCAGATTAATCCGCCACCTAACCTCCGCAAGTTGAAACACTGGTTCAATTAAATGGTGTCTCTGTACCTGGGGAAAAAAGGAGGAAGAAATACAACAATGATGGCTTGAAAGTTATTTCCCAATGCATGAGCAATTTCTGTACCTGAGCTGACATTGTCTCCCCTGTGAGGAATATGCTCACCTCAAATGCAAACAGTGAAATGATTAAAGGCATAACATTATCATGCTATTGTCAAATACAGATAGCCTGCCGCCACCTCCCTGCTGCCACAGTCCATTAAGTTTCTTGACCTTTCCTGCAGATAACGATTTTCCTCTTGTCAAAAGCTATCACTTCAATGTTATCTCTGACACACAAATTATATGTGCTCATTGATAGACTCCATGAAAGAAAAAGAGGCAATAAAATGAGAGAAGTGTAACTTTAATTTCTCGCAACTTTAACTTTTTTCTCCTGATGAAAAAAGAACTATTTGAGATCTAATGAAGGTGGTTGGTCATATTTGGCCAAATATTGACTCATTAAAGAACCAGGATAATTATCAAATACGAATCTCTTAAACCATTTTTTAGACCCTAATGCCTGTCTTGTTCAAGGTTGGGTTTGTTGAAAGAATGTTTCACTGACCCTAACCCCTTTGCTTATCCATAACACCTAATGAGGATGACCTCTTGCATAGGTTGGAGACAGCTGGCCCTTAGTTCCTTACTGTCGCATGAAAACACAATCCCCCTCTTGCCCCCCCCCAACTGTGTATTCTGAACCACACGTGCCATTTGTTCTCATGTCTTGTAGTCTAATTAAGGGGGGGCATATTCATTTCGCCAAAAGTGGAAAAAAATGACTCTTACTGTGTTCCAGGGAGAGTTGATGAAGGAAGGACGGATCACCTTATCGCCTTCAAACAATGGATTTTGCAATAATTGTTCTGACAACACTCCCATCCCCCCTGTCATCTCGTTCATGTGGTCGAGTGTAGCGGTGATTTCATTCTGGCAATGCCGTTGACATGAGATGATTCCTTCACCCTCTCCGTGTCACTCATTCCTCACCTGAAGGTGGACAGGGAGAGCAGAAAAAGCAATAAAGCGAGCCCATCTGTTGGTCTGTCATATCTGTTCTTCTCATGGGTTATGGCATGTCTATTTTATGAAGTGCCAGCCTCTCCTCTTCCAAAACTGAACCCTTCCCTTCAAAAAATCGAACAATTCTCTTGTTCCTCTCACCAGCCTGTGAAAGTCGGTATTTGATCGGTTACAAGCTGTAATCGCTTCTGAAGCCAGAGGCGCACACATTACAGGATAATGTGTTGAGCTGAGAACTAACAGATGACACAAACTCACCTAACATTCCTAAATGATGAGGTCTATTGTCTGGCATGTTAGAAGACACCCTGACAACAGGGAGGGATTATCTGGTATTTTGGGTACAAATGAATTGTAGCGGTACAGACAGGTGAGTGACTGGTGGTATTTTTAGTACAAGGTTAAAGTGGTGGATCGTGGAGACATCTTTATACATACAGGAACATGTTTTTTTCCAAGGAGACACCAGCGATCTTCAGACTCTGCTGCTTATTCGTGGCAGAAGGGCAAAATCATTCCACTGCGATTTTGGGATTACCAACACCTCTCTTATAGAGGACATATGGTTAAATGTAACTTTTGCATAATTCATAGCCAGAGGCCTACCATTTATTTTCCTTGAGGGCTTGAGCTGAATTATGTGTGTTTTATAACTTTTGGAGCTGCCCTAACTTTTTATTTTTAACACTTGACTCCCATAAAGCAACTGAATGAAGAAAAAATAACACTAATTATTTAAAAATAGTTACTGTTGAATTTGACGTCCAAGCCTGTATCAATGCTAAGTGTGCTTTTTTAATCTCCGAAGTTGTTATAATGTGATAAGACAAACCGGGTATTTCTTAGTCTTAAAACGTACGCTTTCCTTGGTCTGTTAAGGACCAGATATGTTGGACGATTGGACCCAGCCTGTCAAAAGAGGAGCTTTTAATGATCTCTTTTGAAATTCCTCCGCCTGGCTCGGAGACGGCCGCAGACGCCGCCGGCTCCCAGATGGGAAGATGGGAGCTTGTCTGTACAGATGTAGACGGGCGCTCCGGCCCTCCTCGGCACACACACACCCGGAGTGACAAGCCTCCGACCTGACCTGGCCTAATAAAACCATGACCTCGTGCGCCGACGTTCTGCATATGGGCGGAGACGCACGCATGGCGGCAATTTACCTCTGCTCAGCAGGTCACTTTGGCTTTAAATAATTCATCCAGCATGTGTCAGAGCTGTCAGCTATTTCACCGGGCTTTGATCAGAAGCCCCGAGCCGTGCGTCAGGTTTCCCGGTGAAAGCACGGAGGTGTCCACACACCTCCCCCAGACGGGCCGCCGTCCATCTCCTCATCATTCTATAAAAGTTTTAAATCGGAATCTGCACATCAGGATCATCGACAGCGATCATGTGTTCGACTCCCCGCCGGAGGGTTCTTGGCGGATCCCTGGGTTCCGCGGCCTAACCTGTGGGCAGCCTTGAGCGATGTCCATCAGCGCCTTAATGACCGGGATCTGAATTCACTGGGAGTCCTCTTGGGTCACCCTGTCTGATGAATAGGAATGAGAAGGACTACTGGTCATTAGTAGTAGCCGGTATGAGTTTGACTCCCATCATATCGGTTCTGGGTTCAATTCCTTATCTATAATGCTTGACATCTTCCTGCCCCTGTGACCTGCTTCTGTCTGCACAGTGCAGGTGTCTGTTGACAGCTCAAAGAATCGTAAATCACAGTTTCCACCCCAGACGGTCTCCAGCTCTGCCGGTCCAATGCTGCTCAAAGATCAGAGCGTTGCCCGCTTCCATTCAGCCATCGGTTTATTTTAAAGCCAAAAATCTCCCCTTGATCCAATGGTGGGCCTTTTATGTACCATTAGAAGCAAGTGGTAAATAGTTAATGCTAAATAGCGCATACACTTATTGAAGTTAATAGTGTATGCTGTTGGTTAACATTGAGGTTAAAGTTCCAACATCTTTTTGAAAATGTTTACAGCTGAGGTGAAAAATAATTAAATCCCCAAGCTAAGTAATGTTTATAGCCTCTAATTTCCACGATGAACTGTCAATATATTTAGACTTCTATTGGAAGCTGCTCCACCTCATTTACATGAAGGGATATCATATTTTCAGAGTTAATGTTTTGAATTTTGGATTCCTACTGGACTTGAATGGTTTACGGTTGGTCTATGAAGGGAAATGTCAGGGCAAGATCTCTTGGTATTTAGGGCGTTTCTATGGAAACCAGGCTGGCCCTTTAATCCCATAGTGACCGCCGGCAGATGCCTCGTGCAGTGGCTGTAGGGGATAACCGATTGGTCTAAATGAACACACACTCATCTAACTTGACTTAATGTATTCATGACTTACTATTCCTTTTCGTACAATGATTGTACTACATAATTAAGATTCCTTAAGTATCCAGGCTAAAATAACCCAATTGTAACTGCTTCTGCAGTTATTTTTCCTATCGTATGATTTCAAGTTAGTATTGTTAATCCAAGTACAGTTAATTAGAATAATACTTATGAGAAAATTATAATTGACAGATAGCCATCCGTATCTGCGTTCCTGTGATGCTGCAGGCCAGGTTCAAGCCCTGCTTCAGCGTTCTATCGGCTAATGAACAGATGTCCTCCATCTCAATGATACGGAAATACAAACGCAGAAGCACTTCATTGTCCTGAGATCAGCACTGCGGAGAAACTCACTTCTCTTAATGTGTGTCTCTCGCAGAAGACGAAAGATCACAATCTGAGCACAAACAAAATGCTTCGGAAAAGAAAACTGAATCGAAAAAAAAAGAAAAGATCATCGGGGCTTAAAGGGGGAGAACATATGAGTTGCCGTTCGGGTCACAATGAGTTTGATCCACATGAGCGCAGGTCACAACACAGAAAAGACTTCCACCAGGCGCCGTCGGTGAGGTTAATACAACACCAATGGTGAGAAGAAAAAAAAAAACACTCACCAAACAATAACACCCAAAACTATTCCCCCAGACCGGAGTCAGACACTGTATACAAAGTGGTAAATTGCCTGTCAAGCGCCCTGATATTCCACACTGTGTTTCTCCTCCCAACACTATTCAGCACTCTCACCCCACCCCTGTGCAGCGTATTTATTCACACTGCGAGTCATTGAGTTATGAACCTCATTCTGAGCGAGAACGCTGTATAAAATGTGGCATGACCCAGGGAATGCGGGCTCACGCACACACGCACGCACACACGCACATACACACGCACGCACACACATGCACACACACGCACACACACACATGCACACGCACACACACGGACGGAGAGAGGGGGAGAGGCTAGGGTAGGGTCCTGTTTTCTGTGCGCTGGTTCACTGCAGCGGATAATGAAGTAGTGTGATTGTCCTCAGTGAATCCTCCTCCTCACAGTATTTATTTTGCCTTTCGGCCACCGGAGGACTTCCTATAAGTATGCCCCATTTGCTCGCATCCTAAAAAACCCTTGGATGAACTCCAAGCACCCTTTGTCAATAAGAAAACACATTACTGTAAAAATGCGGCAAGTTGCCCGGAGTTCCTTGTTATTAAGTCCCTTTTGGTTTCTGCGTCAGCCCTTAAACTATATCAGCAATCTTTTTAATGACTGAATCTTAACATAACCATCCTGGCTGCCTATTTGTATTTTTGCCATCATTATATGTCTGGCCCTTCGGCCCCTATGCACTCCCGAGCGGCCCCTGGTCACTCTTCTTGCGTTAGGGGCCAGGTTGGTGCTAACCTGGTTGGGACTGTTTTTCTGATTAAGGAATAAACATTACAAACGCAATAAACATTACAAACGCAATTAGGTTGACTGTTTTCCTTTTGATTTGGTCCTTTAGAGTTGAAACAAAATGAGTCAGAGAATAGGTAGAAATCATTGTTTTGGTTACAATTTCACATAACTAGTGCTAGTACGGAGTGTGATATTAGGCATGCATTTAGAGTTTGGATGTTTGGTAATAACTCGTTCTGTTGTTTCATAATGAGGAGGCTTGGTTGTCAGACTATGATGTATCTCGAGGTAGCCCTGCAAGGTTTCTTGCATACATACATGATTTTATTCATTATTTATACCCTTTTTTATGTAAATATTTGAGTACATTTGTCGACGTGCTATTCAACGGGTTGCATAGCGTGTAAGCCTTTATAGAAACATAAAAGGGAAAACTTATGCGAATAATAATGAAGATGAACACAAATGGTAGTGAACCAAATAGGACCTTTCACAGAACTAATGATACAACAGGAAACGTTAAAGTTAACATACACAAAAATAGATAAAAACGGTGACACGTTAATCTCCCTACCAGCCGGGTAATAATTAGCCATTTGCGACAGAGCCTAATCTTTAAGCAAATGATGGCAGCGCAGTCCTTGTCCATGCGTTCCCTAACCCTCTGTCAGGATTAAAGGAATGTTAATATATGCATTAACCAGAGGTTGTGATACTAAGCCAATGCTTGGCTAAAAGCAAGGGATTATGGGCACAAGGCAAACGACTTGGTGCCCTTTGATCGGATTATTGCGCAGTTCGCCCGACATCCCAGCGTTGCCGTGGAGCAGGTGTCCCCTCCACCACTCCTGGGCGCGGTGGAGCGTGTGTCCTCGCCTCCTCTGATGAGTATAGATAACGGCAATAACAACTCCCCTCTCTCTTCCTGTTTACAAACTAATGCAAATAAATAAAAGAGGCAGGGGCACACCTTGCGTCCGCTGATTAATGTTGTAAATCCTGCAAGTCTACCGAGGATGCCAACATTGTACCCCCCACCCCCCCGTCCCCCCCCCTACCCCTCCAGCCCTCAAACTTCAGAAAACTCCAGTGCATCGGAAATTCATTAGGGGATTTGTATTCCTAATGACACCTGGGCCACGCCAGCAGAGTAATGTAAATAATCCCCCCCGGAGAACCCCCCCTCATCAACGACAGGCTAATCCCTTGTTTAAGGCTGTTACAGCGCCCCCCCCCCGCCCCCACACCCCAGTACCACTAATACCTCTTACATAAGGGACGGCGGCTTGCATACATCACGGGGCTAAGGTGGGGTGGGTGCTGCTCTCGCTGTGGTCCAGGAAGTAAAGATCACCTCTGGGTGTGTTGACTTCAATTTCTTTTTTTTTTTTTTTTGCATTCTCATTCACTTCCTTTCTCTGCCAAACCTCCCAGCACATCACACCACAGCTCGTACTTTCTAATAACAAAACCCCCCCCAGTGATTCGCTGGGGAGGGGGTCAGCTAAATGACTAAAGAAATAGGAAAATAATAAATAAGATGAAAAAGGGGAATAACTATTCTCGGAGCCAGGGTGAGGCACACGTGAGACGCAATGCTCTCGCCCGCCCATGCTGCTGTTGTCAGGGGCTGGGTTGTAGCTGGTAATTAGCAGCCATATGATTTTCCCATTACTGCTGTAAGAGGATGCCTTCTGTGCAATACCACCAGCCTCTCCGCAAAGCACAAATAAAGTGACACTGGGCTGATGGGATGGCAGGAGAAGCCACAGTAGCCCTTGTGAAAATATTGAAGATATTATGTACCGACCAAAGAAACGTCTGAGGTACTGTCGGGCTATCCTTAAGGCTATAAGGGGATGGACCCTAATTGTTAACATATTTTGTTGAATGATCTATCGAGAATCAAGCGATCTATGAACATAACGTATATAAATGACTTCATACAGGGATACACATCGATATATGTACTGTGTCTGCTTGTAGATATAATGAACATAATTATTTAGACTATGCTAAACCCTTAGGTGAATACTTTCCCGGTGATATTACAACATGGCACGCTTGAATGGAAGTGTGAGGTGTGCTCTCAGAGAAGGAACATTATGTTTGGGGCTGCTTGGTCTGCAAGCTGTCCTGAAAAACATTACCAAGGAAATGGAATCCCAGCAAGATAATGTGTACCGAATCCTCTCAGCCTTTGTTTGTATTTCCCTGGGTATGTGTGTTCTCGTTTCTTTGGAAAGGTGTGTGTGTGTGTGTGTGTGTGTGTGTGTGTGTGTGTGTGTGTGTGTGTGTGTGTGTGTGTGTGTGTGTGTGTGTGTGTGTGTGTGTGTGTGTGTGTGTGCGTGGGTATGTGTGTGTGTGTGTGTGTGTGTGTGTTTGTGTGTGTGTGTGTGTGTGTGTGTGTGTGTGTGTGTGTGTGTGTGTGCGTGCTCATGCACGTGTGTGTAGCATTTGTGTGTGTGCATGTGGCACTTGTGTGTGCGTGTGTGTGTGTGTGCGTGTGGCATTTGTGAGGGTGCGCAAATTTGGCCTCACCTTAACACGTATTCACATGTGTATGTGTGCATGGATTGCACTTGATTTATTACAAGGACATCAAAGAAAAAGTGGGAAAATCATGTTAAAGAGACACTATTAAGAATTTATACTATTTCATCTTCTTTCACAAGAACCCTTACAGCACAGATACCAGAAGGAGCCAACACTAGAGCAGGACTAGCCATCTCTGTTGAACAGCCTTGACAACACACGGCACAGGACCAGATTCTCACGAATCCTTCCCTCCCCACGCCTGTTGTCTCAGCGAGACTGCTAATGATCAAACACAGTCACCACTCCCGTCGCCTTCCTCCAAATGGAACTCCCATCAACCACCTTTACACCGGTCCCCTGGCATTACTGTTGATGTAGCCAAGCTGTGTTACATCTTCCAACTTGCTATGTCATATTCCTCCAGGAATAAACTATGGGAGAAATTTTTATAGTGAGCGTAACTCTGAAAGAACAAGAATTGTTGTTTGTATCTAACATACAATAATGTTATTTTCCGTAGTATTGAAGTATTTCGGTTTAAGGCCCCAATCGTAATATTCGTGATATTGTACAGGTCACATTTTCTGATTAGACTGAGAGGGACGAGAGGATAAAAGATAAGAATCTTTGATTTAGTTATTTGTATTACTTTCATTGACTTAACCAGAAAGATGTAAGCTCCCTATTGGATCAATTCCTTCTCATTACTGGCCCCTTTGGCCAGCGAGTGAACTGCAGCCTGCTGGAGCTCTTGCTTGCAGCGCAATGAAGTGCGAGCTCGGAGGGTTGATACAATAACTGTCATAAAGTAATGTACACTTGTCATAATTTCATCATGTATAAATACATTTTATACAAATGCAAAGTTATGACAACTGTCATTTTTGCCATTATCCATGCCTAGTCACCTCCTTTCTCTTTCCCAGTAAAACAATTCAAATATAATATAAACCAGCTACAGGCAGCGGCGCATGCATGTAGAAATACATGTTGTCCCTTTAAGGGATCTGCTCTTCAAAAATACAACTACAGGTAGCACACTTGTTTTATTTCATTTTGTCAATGACATTATCAGGAATGGAAAATGTTTTGCAACTTTCCATCTTCCCCCTTTATATTCAAGGATAAGACTTGGATGCTCAGTTGCCAACAATGTATGCGAGGTCGTTATCGATAGCCAATACCACAACTTGGCTCTTTCTAATGTTGTTTGCAGTGAGATGGATGAAACAATTGATGATCAATATATGCACATCTCGCTGGCACCTAACCTGGCACAGAGAGCTTAGTCAGAGGAGCCAGACAATATGGCGCAGTGATTATTTACAGCAGAGTCTTGTCTAATTGCTTAGAGTGGGCCTTTATTGTTGTTGTGGGGTCTCAAAGGCATCAAACCCAGTCCCATGCAATTGCAGGCTGTTATTGTTATTATGATCTTTCTGTTGTTTGACCAGAGAACCAAGACAGTGTGGGCTTTTCTGGAGCTCATATTCTAGAATATTGTATAATGAATATTAAGACTAGACAAACTGTTAAATGACACATTATAAATAATAGTACATATAAATTTGGATAAATATATACATTTGTGTAAAACCTTTTTGTGTGTTACAATAAAATATTCATAATCATTTTACAAGTGGCACTCGTCTTTCGTATTGATTTAAACGTATTGTCTTCCATGATATTCAACATATTAATCTATGCTATATAGTCATCGTTGCAAAAATAGTAATTCCGGACAAACAGGTGACCATTAAATATGACCTGATGAACTGCTGCAAAACAAATCCTTTAAACAAACTCTTTTATGTGATTTGTGTCTATGCTGAGGTGAGGCTGGACGATATTATATTCTAATGTATTAACTATCTATATTATTATTTTCTACCTGCTTTCTCGGCTTTTTGGGGTTGTATAGTATCTTATAAATGGTCTGCTTGAGTATTGACATTCCTCTACATGTCCTGTAAATAACGGTTGCAGTGTCTAGTGTTCCTTTGTAGATTGACCTTCCAACCCTCTTACCTGTAATGTGGGAGAAGAACCAACACACTGCGGCTCAGCAGTTACAAAGTGCTATCTTTGTATTTGCTTGTGCTCAGTATCACTGGAACGGCTCCCTGCAACTCCCCCCTCCGACAAAACGTCTCGAGTCTCGAAAAGGATCTCCGAAACGGCCTGGGGGATGTGGAGGTGTGCAGAGATGCTGATTATATATACACTTCCAAGCATGATCGTGTTGTGTTATACATGCGTGGGTTATCAATCATCCTGGCCCTCATGTAATGTGACAGCCATGTTCCCGGCGCGTCTCCGCCTCCCTCAGGACTCCGTCGGTACGCTGCAATCAAGTGGGAGGCATCGCCACAACTGTGTTCCCCGTCCAACGGCCCCGCACTGTAATTGCGTGGTGAACGTAAGGGATGGATCGCCCAGGGACTAAGACAATCAATGTAAGACCAGCACGCCCATCCCCCCTGGTGACCACCGCATGCATATGAACGGAACCCCCATCCGTAATCAAAGATCCACTCCACCGCCAGAGTGCACACAGGTACACACCAGAGACACTCACACACGCAGCCCGGTGCACCACATCAGGGGGAACACACGGACACACACACACACACACACACACGACACACACACACACACGACACACACACACACACACACAACACACACACACACACACACACGACAGCACACAACACACACGACGCACACACATATCGACACACATTTACATTTACACACGTAAACACACACACACACAACCACGCACAGATAAACACACGTCAGCACACACGCGTATACCTGCACCGTCTCCGGGCTCCGGTGTGGCCGTAGTGGGGCGGCCATGATGCTGACCCGTCATCCATCTTGTGGTCCTTGAACATCTGGCGGGGGCGGGAGGCAGGCAGCCGGGGGGGCGGCGGGGTGGTGCGTGAGTGAGGGTCTATCTGGATTCACCCTCGCAGTTCAGCGCCGAGCGCGTTTCTCCCGGGCCTCTGAGCAATTAACTCATTAGATCACCGTCATCGACATGTGTGTATTATTCATAAGGGGTGTGTGTGTGTGTGTGTGTGTGTGTGTGTGTGTGTGTGTGTGTGTGTGTGTGTGTGTGTGTGTGTGTGTGTGTGTGTGTGTGTGTGTGGGTGTGAGTTCACCTTGACTGAGTCAAAGCTCAGCTGTGTTCCCATTGGCCGGTCTATTAAAGTCATTTGGGTTTTGTTTGTCAATCAGGAAATTTGGTCAATGAAATCTTTACGGTAAAACTTCCCAATTAGGGTAGCATTGTCAAAGCATGAACTAACAATTAACTAACGGTTAATTAACAATCAACTAATAGACTAATAATTTGGGTATGTGTGTCCATTTATAAATACGGGTAGCATGAACACCCTCACCTTAGTTGACATAAACACACATGAAAAAAACACATGATGTCGTCAACATCAAGACAATTAGTAAACGATTACAAGACCATTAATTACTCTTAGTTTATTTTTAGTGAATGCTTATCGCTGCATGAATGAGTAATGAGGTAATTTTAATTAATGGTTCAATATTGAACCCTCATTGTAACCTTAGGTATTACCCACATAAATTCTCCAAAGCTACACACCTTACTGTACTCTATTACCCCCCCCCCCCCCCGTCTCCGTTTGATGGCACCGGAGGGAAAAGCAACAAACTGCACCACTTTATTTTATGTCCTGAGCTGGAACCGTCGTCAATCGTTACACATTGATTATCAATCGATCGATCCAGAAAGCGTGTGCCTCATCATAGCCCCGAGCCCAGTGACTGGGGGGCCGGTCCCCCACCCTGACCTTTTGACCTTCATACAGCGGTATAATAATGATAATAATTCAGACCTGGGAATTCAACCACCGCGTCCTTTGGTAGAAAGAAGAAAACATAAAGCCTAACGGAGGAGGTTAGGGGAGCGAGGGGGAGAGAGGGGGGACCAATTAAGAGGATTAGATGTCGTTTTCATACGTCTCTGCGCGTCTTCTGGGTGTGCTTCATGGGAATGCGGTTACAATAATAACCTCAAAGGTCTCTCTGCACAGCAACATGTACTATAAAGAGCCCGCGCATGTATTGTATTTATGTGTGTGTGTGTGTGTGTGTGTGTGTGTGTGTGTGTGTGTGTGTGTGTGTGTGTGTGTGTGTGTGTGTGTGTGTGTGTGTGTGTGTGTGTGTCGGGGGGGAGGGGGGGGAGAGGTAGTGTGGGCGTACATTCTAGTTAATAGTCACGACGGAGGCCTGGAAGAGCACGTGTCATTTCTAGTGAATTGATTGGAATTTGCCGAGACGTAATTACATGCTCAAACTGTAAATGTACACATAGCTCAAGACTTGAGCCGTGTGTGTGTGTGGGTGTGTGTGTGTGTGTGTGCGTTTGTGTGTATATAGATATGCATATCAGTATTTATGCATCCACACCGTGTGCGTCAGGTTTCTGGAGGAGTAGCCAACAGGGGGCGTACGTGTTGGTCTCCCACCAACCGTCTCATGCTGGGGCTCCTCCCCCCCAGGCTGGGGCTCCTCCCCCCAGGCTGGGGCTCCTCCCCCCAGGCTGGGGCTCCTCCCCCCAGGCTGGGGCTCCTCCCCCCAGGCTGGGGCTCCTCCCCCCCAGGCTGGGGCTCCTCCCCCCAGGTTGGGGCTCCTCCCCCCAGCAGGCAGGGAGTGATGGGTGGGAGCAGGGGCTTCAGTGGAGCTCTCTCTCTGTCTCTGTCTCTCTCGCTCTCTCTCTCTCTCTCTCTCTCTCTCTCTCTCTCTCTCTCTCTCTCTCTCTCTCTCTCTCTCTCTCTCTCTCTCTCTCTCTCTCTCTCCTCTTCTCTCTCTCTCTCTCTCTCTGTGGCGTCTGTCTCTCTCTCTCTCTCCCCCCCCATGTCTCTCGTCCTTTTCTGAAACCACGGCCCTGACGTCTAGCCGTCGTCGGGGACGGAGGACAGGAAGGACTATGTTAAGCTTGAGGTGGAGGTGATGGTGCTGCTGATGGTGGAGGGGTGGGGGGGTGGTGGGGGTGTAGCTGGTGCTTCAGGGGCAAACATCCAAGCTTTCCCACAAACAAAGCTCCTTGTACCAAAAGCAGCAAAGCAATAACCCCTTCTCCTGCAGCCCGCTGACGTCTCATTCTTCCGCCGCTGAAGCCCAGCCTGATTTATGCCGGCTGGCTCCACTCAGCGCCGGCTTTCCTTCCCTCCTCTTTTTTTATGAGCTTCTAATAGGTATGTCATTTGAAAGTGACAAATCTGACAGCTATTTTACCAAGGCTGTATGGCGCGGCGGCTTTAATATACCTATCACCCTGTTTCTTCTGCGAGAGAGGGCGAGAGAGGAAGGGAGAGAGGGAGAGGGAGAGGGAGGCAAGAGGGCTGTTTTTTGTTTCTCTTTAGCTGCAGATAAACCTTCGACTTCATGCGTGCTGCTGGAGGGACGCCGTCTTTGTGAGTGAGCAGGGGGGGGGGGGGGGGGTTAGTGCCGATAGGGCTGGCTGGGGAGAGGAGAGGTTTGATGCCTCTGTCGTACATTTGCCAACAATTGTTCTTTAATCCTCCTGAGCGAGTCCCGAGTCACCGTGTTGGGGCGCGCGCAGTCGATGCCGGTGACATTTGGTTTTAAGAGATCTGCTGATAAAATCATGAAATAGTTTAAAGGGCAAAGTTCCAGGTCTAGTGTTTTTCCGCCTGCCGATATGCCAAACGAGACAAGTTCTTCTTGTCTAGCTCGAGAGGTTATGCGTTTTTAGTGTTTTCGATCGGAGTACGATAGTAAGACAGGTGGCTTCAGTTCCACGCTTACACCGAACAAAACTAAAGATCACATTCGTCAAATCGTGTTTTGTGCATTACTTTGTATTTTTCGACAACCATCGGGAATATGCTCCGTTGTCAGATGGTGAGGGTCTTCTTCCTGTTTACTGAACAGACAATACTTCAGTGGGAGAAAAGTACGGTTTGGGTGTTTTCTTACAAATACTTTTTGGTAATTCAATAAACACTGTATGATGGGTTGGTGTGCGATGGCTGCCATTCAACTGCTGCTCATTTCCCACCTGCTCATCCAACATTGAACAGCGTGTGTGTTGCATCTTGCATCAGCCTCTTTCTGACTCCAACTTGACGATGCAGAGAACCAGCTTTTCTGATGGGAGCCAAAATGGCTGCCAGCAACAGAGGGACGGTGGGCTTGGGGGGGGCTCAGCAGGTAGAGCGGGTTGTCTGGCAACCAAAAGGTTGCTGGTTCAATCCCGACTCCTTCTGGCCAGGTGTCGAGGTGTCTCCGACGGGCCCAGACCTGGCTGTTTCTCTGACACTGGCGTCGGTGTGCTACATGAGTGAACGTGAAGCAATATGTGTAAAATGCTTTGAGTGGCCGCATGTCTGGGAAGTGCGATATAAATATAGTGGAGTCGTAGAGTCATAAATAGAGTCTGTTCACCATTTGCTAGGTTTTGACAATGCAGAAAACAGAAAAGCCAATAGCAGGTCTTATGCTTGCACTAGCATATGTTTAACTTTGAGAGAGTCCTCTTCTGCCTGCACTAGCACGTGATCCACCTGAGGAGGGAGACCTCTTAGCATGTGTTCAAACCTGGACTGGGAGTCATCCCATGCATGCACGAGCATGTGATTAACCCGGATCTGGAGTCCTCTTATGCATAGACTAGCATGTGATTAACCTGGAGTGGAAGACCTCTTATATGTGCAGGTTATTTGAGTGGTGGTTGAAGCGATGGGTATATTTTTAAATTCAAGTCGCATCAAGTCAATGTTCTCTGCACGGCCCTCCAGACAACACGAGTTGTCTGCAGCCTTGGCTGCAGCGAGACGTCCCTCTGGAAGGATTGGGGGGGGGACTTACTGGCTGGCGGGGATCATTCACTCAAGCGTCCATCCTAAATGGGTCAAGAGGTTCCGGGGGTCCGCAGCGCCTAAGCACAACAGACAGCGGGGTCTGCAGGCTGGGTCTGGTTCAACAGCACTTTGCAGAGAAGAGGAAGAATAATGTTGACTTGTAGAAATCGCTTTGCTGAGATGGTGATCGCCGTGTGTCTCTGAGATGTTACTATTAGGCTGCTATAACTATTATTACATAAAATATTAATATAGTGACATCATCTTTCTCAAAAAGACACAGCTTGTCTTGTTTTTAAAATAAAGTCAGTCCTGAGGCATTTGGTTTTTATTAGGATTTTGATTGTGTATTTTTTGATTGTTCTCAGCCGTACATATAATACTCAGATAAAAGCATCTGCTGTATGACAATTCAAAAGATGGTACGTTATGCACCGGTCAATGAAACCCTCCCCTGGACAAAGGTGCAAACAGCTCTCGTACATCCTCGTGCTTGGTACCGTGTGTCACATGTTGGCACAGTGGAGCGAGCTGAGAGTCCTTTGTGTTTACTCGGACAACAGCAGCGCAAGCACTTTAATAATAGAACTGTAGGTACGCTGTGGGCAGCTGCGTGTTCATGTATGTTCACTTTACGCACGCACGCACGCACACACACTCGCACGCACGCACGCACGCACGCACGCACGCACGCACACACGCACACACACACACACACACACACACATGCACCGCACACGCACACAGACCCACACAGACAGATGCAGAGAGACAGACAGGCACGCATGAGCAGGCAGCCAGACAGAAAGACAGACACCAACACACACGCATGCACTCAGGCGGGCAGAGGGGGCAGGCACACGGACAACATGCAACATATGTGTGGGTCCCCCGCGTGTCTTTTAATCCGGCGATGTGTAAAGACGCCCCAGTGAGTCTGCGGTGACCCGTCTCCTGGCTGCTCAGTGCAGTCTGCAGAACCGGGACACGTTGGACTACGTCACAACAACACCCAGGTTCCGGGGGGCTGGGGGTAGAAAGTGGTCCGGTGACGGGCCGCCCCGGGGACTTCACGGGTGGGGGTGTGACAGGGGTGGGGGTGGCGGTGGGGGATCGACAGTGACGGAGGGACCTGGGTGCGCTTGATTAGAAGTGACTGCTTCATCTGGCAGGTGGAGCCATTACTTTCCCACTCTGAGTCTCCGGGGTGGAAGATCACCAAGTGACAGGGCTCCGTCAGCCCTCCAGTTCCACCTCTCTGCACCACCCCCCCCCCCCCCCACTCCCTCATCCCTCCACCAGCACCCCCCACCCCCGTCCCTCCACCCGCACCACCCACCCCCTGTCCCTCCACCCACACCAGGTAGAGCAGCTAGAAAATAGGCTATCGGGACGGCCCTAGGGGGAAATGGAGAGCTGTGCTGGCATGCCATGTTTGTGTGTGTTAGTTTTGTGTGTGTGTGTGTGTAGCTCTGCAAATGTCTGTTTGTATGCTTGTGTGTGTGTGTGTGTGTGTGTGTGTGTGTGTGTGTGTGTGTGTGTGTGTGTGTGTGTGTGTGTGTGTGTGTGTGTGTGTGTGTGTGCGCGCATGTAGTTACGTGTGTCTGTGAGTCTGTGTGTGTGTGTGTGCACACGTGCATTCAACTTTGTGTGTGTGTGTGCACATGGGTTTACGTGTGTCTGTGTGTTTCTCTGTGTGTGTGCACACGTGCATTCAACTGTGTGTGTGTGTATGTGTGTGTGTGTGCGCATGTGGTTACGTGTGTCTGTGTGTTTCTCTGTGTGTGTGCACACGTGCATTCAACTGTGTGTGTGTGTGTGTGTGTGCGTGTGTGTTTGTTTGGGCACTGCATATTCCCTGTATTTGTATTTGTCACAAGGATTGTAACGGCAGGAAAAGATAAGCCTTCCCAGAGCATTAAGAGAAGACCCCGAGAACCCAACATGAATCATAGAAAAGGTTAAAATATTCGAAAAATAGTCACAAAAATATTACAAAACGATGCATCTGAAAAGGGAAAGAGTAAAAACACTTCTAAATGTCAATGCCATTGCTCTATTCATTAGCTGGCCTCCCCACTGGCTTTTACGTGAGATGGAACCACTGCCGCCCAACGCGAGTACCTGGCATCAAACTGAGATTAATATTAAAAGGACTGACTGCGGCACTCGGCGTTGTTAATCTCCCTGGCGCAGTCCACGAAAACAACATCAACAACCACAATGCCCATTCGCACACCACAGCTTGGGACTCCCGTGCACACCAACGCAGCGCTAGATAAAGCGATAACAAGCGAGGTGGCTGATGGGGAATGAGTGCAGACGGGTCCTGGGTGCGGTGCCCAACTGCTGTAAGATGGCGGTTGGTTGGGAGTGAACAGGGCATGTAGTTAATAGCGAATGGTTGTTTAGCGTATCAACAAGCATCAGGGATTGTCTGCTGTTTGTGTTTGGGCCGCACAGTAGTGAAATGTGTTTTTAATATAATATGTGATGCCTTTGTTTTTTCTACGGCACACCCCTTGGCCCTGGCGAAATTATTATCTGTAGTTTCAAACTTGCAGAGGATTAGTGATTGTATTAAGCTAGTTTTAGTCTCGAATTGTTTTCAAGAAATATGCCTCAGTGCCTAATGCCTCTTAGATTTCTGAACTAGATTTCTGACCTAGAGCCTTTCTGTGACGTGATATTATACCATGTAATGGCAGTTATTTCACATGAACCCCCCCCCCCCCAGGACCCACGGCAACGCTGAAATACCTTCATTGTTTGATTAAAAAAACATCAGATAAAGAAAATCACCCCACTCACAAGCTCTTGAATAATTTGAATAACAATAAAGACAACAAGCGTTTCCTCGTGATTGCCTCCCCTAAAGGACTACGTTGAAGATAAACAAGTCTGTATCGCTTCCCTCGTGAGCCGCCTGCAAGAACTGTCACTCAGCGTGCTGCGGCTCAGTCGTAGGGAGGCTGTGTGATACGTTTCTGGGGACAGTCTCTGTTTTCTGGGGACAGTCTCTGTTTTCTGGGTACAGTCTCTGTTTTCCGGGGACAGTCTGTTTTCTGAGGACAGAATGTTTTCTGGGGACAGTCTTTTTTTTTTCCGGGGACAGTGTGTTTTCCGGGGACAGTCTCTGTTTTCTGAGGACAGACTGTTTTCTGGGGACAGTCTCTGTTTTCTGGGGACATTCTCTGTTTTCTGGGGACAGTCTCTGTTTTCTGGGGACAGTCTGTTTTCTGGGGACAGTCTCTGTTTTCTGGGGACATTCTCTGTTTTCTGGGGACAGTCTGTTTTCTGGGGGCAGTCTCTGTTTTCTGGGGACATTCTCTGTTTTCTGGGGACAGTCTCTGTTTTCTGGGGACATTCTCTGTTTTCTGGGGACAGTCTCTGTTTTCTGGGGACATTCTCTGTTTTCTGGGGACAGTCTCTGTTTTCTGGGGACAGTCTCTGTTTTCTGCGGACAGTCTGTTTTCCGGTGACAGGGTTTTTTCTGGGGACAGTCTGGTGGCCTCTCCCGGTTTGGAGCTGTCTCCGCAAATGTCCTAATTTTTTTTTAAAAGATAATTCAAAAGTATATTTATAGGATATTAATAGTAGTTTAAATGGCAAAGGTCCTAGCTTGCCCATAAATCATTCTGAGACGGTTGTTAATTAATCCTGTGTCTATCTGTAGGGCTGTGAGTCGTCCTCACTCTACCGCGGTCTATCTATCGACTGTGTAGGCTAAAAGGAGCCATGACGTACATACATTATCATAGACACTGGGCCATCAATACAGCGCAGAACCATCCCTTATCCAAACAGCCTACTTGTTTTGGGCTGGTTTACCAAAGCTTAAAACATCACAGTAAACCATTGGGCATATACTGCCCGATATGTTATAACAGTAGCCCTCCTACATTTACCATCATAACAATAGGCAAAAGTAAATATGTCTTTTTTCATTTTAGAAATAAAAACATCAGCTTGATAGATAGTGGCCATACTATTAATATCCCCCTTTTCATCCCAGAACCCGCAGTGTGGTTGTGATGAACTCCTCCAGCGTTCCTGCTCATCCCTGGGCTCGGCCCAACCTGCAGACTCAGCTGCGGCTGCGGCGGCTCTTTAAATTGATTCAAAGAGAGGAATCCCATTTAACCCTAACCCCTGAACGCCCGCCTTCCAGCCGGCCACAAGCAGCCAGCCCTCGTCCTGGCCCATCCCTGACAGGCCGAACGGACACGGACGAGGCGCGGCCGCGCGTGCTGCCTCCGTCTCCAGGAGAGAGTCGATGTCGCCGGGCAGAACCGTTTCCTCCCGCCTGTCTCTCTGTGTCGGAGGCGACACACTGTTCGTGTCCCGCCGTTGCACGTCAGGCTTGTAATTACTGGAAGGAAACGGCGGCCGACGTCTGACACAAAGGATGTGGCTTGTCTGATTTACATTTCTATAGAGCCGGACGAGAGTGAATTAATCATCATATCTTTGGAGTGAAGACAGTGTGTGATACCTGTAGGTGTGTTATCTCTCGCCCGTGCCCCCTGCGCTCCTCCCCCCGTCCCCCTCCCTCCCCCACTCCCCTTGCTCAGTCATGCAGGCATCAATTAACGTCAGACTGATGAATATACCTCTCACGCCGACGTTGGGAAAATGCACGTGACGGGTTGAATGAACTGGCTGACAGATTCTGACGTGAGGACCCGTGCCTTCCTGAGCCAGGCATCAGCTCACTGCTGGCTGACCATAGGGGACATGTTATTACATGCACGCACAAACCCGCACACAAACACAAAGATGAACACACACACACACACACACACACACACACACACACACACACACACACACACACACACACACACACACACACACACACACACACGCAGACGTACACAGACACACACTAGACACACTCCAACTAGACTCTACACACAGACACACACATATACATGGTGCTCACACAAACTCACACAAACACACGCGTACGCTTGACAGATTAGACACTCGCACTAATATAGACACAGACACATGCACACACACACACACACTAGACACATACACACTCGATAACAATAATGGCACTCGCAGTTTGTGTTTAGGAACATTGGGTCAATAATGAGATCTATTAAGCTCTGTGGTGTTTTGTGCGTTTCATTCTGCAACAGCTGGTATCGTGTGAACCTGAGGAGCGCGCCCACATTAGGATGGTTGATATGGCCTTGTCATTGAGAAACTTTCCAGGCAATCTAGTGTTCATGCCTGAGGTGACCACTGCAGACAAACCCTGCCGACGACCAGGCCTTTGTTGTTGGTAATGGGGGTGCTGGGTTTAAGTCCACGTTAAATAATCGATCCACATCATAACGAACCCCAAATGTGGCCGATCATTCATTAGGCCGGTGGATTTACAGTTCCTTCGTTGGGATAACTAAAGATAGAAAAACATTCTAGGAGTGAGTTATACGTAATAACATCATTGCCTTGTTGTGCAAACGCGCGCACGCACACACACACACACACACACACACACACACACACACACACACACACACACACACACACACACACACACACACACACACACACACACACACACACACACACACACACACACACACAGAGACACACACACACACACACACAGCCGGAATTCCTCTCTCATAATATATGTATTTAAAATTGATATTAATATGTGTAATTATTAAGGATATAACATTTTCAGTAAGTTCTACTGATACTATATTTCCCATGTCTTACAGAAGCTGACATGAGAAAGAAAGAACAAGCAAAGGATGCAATTCAAGTTCAAATTATAGGATTGGCGCTTGGTATATTGTTCATTGTATTGACATTGTTTTAAATGAATTACCATTATTTTCTTTACCATACTTAGGCTTGTTGTCATGTCGCGATGTGGATAGAAAGGCAGCTATAACCTGCATCCTTAAAACTCCACCGGTGCGATGGTAAAGCACTAGTACCCGCTGGTATTGAGTTTCACCATGGTCCGGGGTCACGGTCAGGCACCATGCATCCACCTGTCCCCCTACCCCGGCAAAGCCGCGCTGCCACTGCTCACCATTAGTGATGTTGAATACAGCAGTGTTGGACCGCGTCCCAAACCCAGACAGATGCACTGCACTACAGAAATGATTAAAGAAAGAGCAGGAACCGGGTTCCCACACATCGGGGTCTGTGTGGGTCTACTTGAGCTTGATAGAACAGCGGCTGCGCTCAATACTAATGGAGTTATGCGCTTGAACTAATTAGGGCCATGACTGTAATTACCAAGCTATTTTCTGGGATAGTAAATTACGATGGTGTGATCCATGCTGGTGACAGCAGCAATAAGGTCACGCAAACTTGATTACAACATCCCTGTGTCGGATGCTCAAAGGTCATTTGTACAATCTAAATAATGCAATTAATTGCATGTTTGGGGAACGGCGGATCATTAAAGATTATTAAACATTGAAATAGCCCTGCAGCGTCGCTCAGAAAAAGTAAGGATTGTATTTTCGTATTTCTGCACGTGTATTTATACAAAGCATTATTCACACTTTTGCAGTTGCCACGGTGATCCGCCGTCGCTCGTGACGCTTCTCTCGTTGCTGACGTCCCACGTAAACCGGCCGAGGAGGCACCACACCACCAACCCCCGGCCACCACCCGAGTGTCTGTTGAGCAGAAAATGCAGATAGAGCCCCATTGTCGACCCAAAGCACGATCGAAACAGAGGGAAGCGTCTCAGAGCTGTCCGCTCGCCCTGGCCCCCAGAATCCGTCCTTAAGATTACATTTCCTCCTTCTTACTTCTCCGCTGAAATATCTGCTTTACGCCACAGCAAGGCCCAGGAAGTCAACAAAGTCCCCGTGGATGTGCGCCACTTTCCTCACACACCGAATTAAATCCCCCTTTTAAAAACATTTAAAACAACCGTACCGTTGGAGCGCTAGACCGCGGACAATGCCTTCAAGGGAAGACGGCCAGTGTGTTCTCTGTTAATTTAACATGTTGAATCGATATTTCCCAACACGACCACGGGAGCTGCAACATCTCATCAAATATGTCCCATCATGCCCCGGAGGTGTGACCCCCACCCTCCAACACACCCCTCCCTGCCTGCGGTACGTCTGTTGCCCAATAACACCTACCACCCTGCCGGGGAAACGTGTGAAAACCCTTCAGCACAGACCCGATCGTCTCACACATTTGAAACACCGCTTTCTCCAATACTGGAACCAACCCCTGTCATGGAGTGACGGGGTAGAGGGTTGTGGTGGTGGTGGCGGTGGAGGTGGTGGTGGTGGTGGTGGAGGTGGCGGTGGTGGCGGTGGAGGTGGTGGAGGTGGTGGTGGTGGGTGGGGTGGTGGTGGCGGTGGTGGTGGAGGTGGTGGGTGGTGGAGGGGTGGTGGGTGGTGGTGGTGGTGGTGGTGGTGGTGGTGGCGGTGGTGGTGGAGGTGGTGGGGGTGGAGGTGGTGGTGGGTGGTGGGGTGGTGGTGGCGGTGGAGGGGTGGTGGTGGCGGTGGAGGTGGTGGTGGTGGTGGCGGTGGAGGTGGTGGTGGTGGGGGGGGCATATATCTGCTGCAATGGGAGGTGGGGATGGAGGGTGTGTGACAGGAGAAGGGATCCTCGGCGACATGCTACTCTTCCATGCAGATGTTGCGGCCCCCCCCGGGCTGGGGGAAACAGCAGCTGGGCCTGCTCAGACAGGAGCCATAAAGACTTAGTGTCAGGGTGTAGGCTCCCCAACGGAGGGGGGCACAAGCAGCACTGTGTCATATTTATGGGCGTCTGAAGGGGTGTGCAACGGTTGTGTTTTTTTTCTTTACGACCGGAGCAACAACGGAATGAATCGCAGTAATTACTGGTGGCTCTCTCGTGTGGGGCCGTGTGTGAACGTGTGGGTGCATTGGACTGTTTCAGTTTTTGAGGTGACCATATATTAGGGGCAGGACGGGCTACAGGGTGCTGGGGTCACTCCCACCACAGACACACCAGGTTTGGTACATCTTGGCACCTATTGCCAAGGTGCTGTGTCTGAATTCACTGCACAACGCTGTTGATAAAAGCAAATATATAACGTGAGCCAGGTCGCACACAGACACAACATACAACAATTTCGAGTAATAATCACAGCGGTTTACAATAAGCAGAGTTAAAGCTATCCTTTAAGAGTGTTAACCTTTGATTGTTTTAGCTAACAGCGGCCTGCCCTCCGACCACGCTAGCCCCGGAGAGGACGCTGCGACTGGATCGTGGCGGACGCGCTTCGCTTTATGAATACCAACGACTCCGTGTTTGTGTTCCTCTGAGTGGGAATTAGTGCTTTTCATTACAGGGAGCTTACAGGCTGGCTCCACTGTTTGGCAGTTTGGCCGAGGTCACAATTAAACAGTGAGTTTGGCAAACGCCGGTTCAGAGGAGGAGGACTGGCCCAGTTATGAGGAGGAGAGAGCAGAGAGCTTATCTTCCCGCGGAATCCATTCGTTCCTCCGACGAAAAACAAACACGGTGTCCTTCTGGGAGCTTGTCAGGAAGGAGTAGGCAGACATTTTACTAACTAGTAATTGTGCTTTGTGTTGGAATGAGGCACCGGAGGGGGGGTGGGCGGGAGGGGGAGTGCGGCATTTGTTTGAGTATTTCCATGGCATGCCACATACAAACAACTATATGTATGGATACATTAATACGTTATTATTTACACAATAGTATTCCGAGCGGATCAAGTGGTTCACCCAGAAGGAAACAACACAACGCACCACACCACGCCACCATCCCCCTGCCAGCTGTTCTCTCGCTCCAATCCGCATTGTGTATCTACTGTATGAAGGCAATTGAGCAAAGGGGCTTATTATTATTATTATTATGACCATGAAAACAGACTTTAGAAGATCCTCCTCTATACTTCCCGATCAAACGGCCCCAAGAGGGAGCTCCTAATATGATCTGATGCCGTCACCATATGTCCGTGTTTAAAGCACCCCCTACTCAACCACTTTGGAACATAAGCTCGGAATAAGCCTACATTGGGCGACCTTGGGGAGTGGTCATTATTGCATCTGACTGCCACCAAAGAATACATCAAACGGCCGCCTGTAAGTGTGCCTAACCTGGCCCCTCGCTGGTGCTGGCTAAGAGCTTTGACTCTCGCCTGGATTTACGAGGGATTCTCTTGATTGTCAAAGGGCTGGTGTTTAAGCTCAAACTAATACAACCATTAAAGGCATTTTGTGGTTCTCGTGTGTTTTATCCTGTTATTAAGGGTGATGTTTGTGTTGTTGGTGCAACGGGCTTCCGGTCTATAGTCACCTCATTGGGATTCAGCGTGTTTATCGAGATGAATCCGGCGAGTGGTGGAACCACCGCACTGTTGTTTTTCTGTCTGATCAGAGGCGCTCTAAAGTCAAAGTCGCCTTGATCCAAAACACTGAAACAAGGATGTCAAAAATGTTCCCTTTCCCTTTGGCTTAACAGACATGGCGGCACTAACAGGAGACTAAACCGGCTCCTCCTTGCCGAATTATAGAAATCATTTCCCATTAACCAATTTAACAGAGAGCGAGAACTCAAGGACACCCTCCATGTTAACATTATCACTTCAAAGACAGGCTGTTGACACTCTGGAAACTGTTAATGATGCAATGAATGAATCATGAGCTCTGCTTTCGGTCAGAGGGCTGTCTACTGCCCTGACTGTGTGTGTGTGTGTGTGTGTGTGTGCGTGTGCGTGTGTGTGTGTGTGTGTGTGTGTGTGTGCGTGTGGTCTTGCTAGGGCTTGCGGTGTGAGGCTTCTGGCACGACATCTGTAATGGACTTCATCTCATATGCAGGAGGAGACGGGTGGCGGACGTTTTTATCAAACAACGACGAGGTGATTTGAGCCGTCGGTCACCTTTCTCCCTTGAAGGAAGGAAGGTATCAAAATAACGAGATGATTTGGCAGAAGAAAGGGATAAACGGCCCGCTAATATGCCGTCTTTAAAGGCGGGAGATTGCGGGGGTCATTAGGCGTCCTCGTTAGCGCCCGCCGCGGCGAGGAGCCGGGGGAGCGTCTCGGCGCGAGCGAGAGGCGGAGACGGACAACGTGTCGACGCGGCGCCGGCTCTAAATCATGAGAAAGCCGATCAGGTCATCAACGAAGGAACGTTCACGGCTCCATTAGAGACCTCGGAGTCGCTGGAGCTGCTCTCCGTTAACTCTCCATCACGTCGTCCTCAGTGGGACCCTCCCTGATCGTGGACGTCATCGGACTGCTGAAGGCCCATCTCTATGCTGATGCCTTTAGTCCATCATTATAGCGGATGCGTTTCAGACGTGTGTATGGTCTTCCTCGTTAGTCAATAACCATTTTCATCAGGCCTGTTTATGCGTTTCAATCTTATCCAGTCTGTATGGACGTGTGCGCTCTTTTCAACCTCATAGTAACTAGTGTTCAGGTTTTTCATTTCCCCTTAATTCCCTCTGTACGTTTGAATACAACAACTTTTATTAAAACCAGACCAGACATACACACAAACACCAGTTGTGTGTGTGTGTGCATGTATGTATGTGCGTGTGTGTGTGTGTGTGTGTGTGTGTGTGTGTGTGTGTGTGTGTGTGTGTGTGTGTGTGTGTGTGTGTGTGTGTGTGTGTGTGTGTGTGTGTGTGTGCGTGCATGCTTGCATAGGCCCGTATGGGAAGAGTTATCCCTTCGGCGTTGACGTGAAAACATTTATTCTGTAGCCAACATATGAATGTGACGAACCCTGTGTAAAATGACTGGGGTTCTCTTTGAATGCTCCAGAGAAATTACCAACACATCAATTCAGGATGAATGGCCTGTATTATTTAACATGCATTGAAATGAGAAGCAATAATTTAATATACACGCCAAGCATTGACCTCTAGTTTCTGACTCGGTGGCGATGAGTTACGTGGAAGGAAAAGTGCTTTAACATTGCCTGCTGCACATCAGCGACATAGACAAATGCTTTGGATACCACCAATTTACAATTAGGAAACTGTAATACCGTGTTCAGCTACGGGGATATTCATCTTAATCCCCTTTCCCTGGTTTAG
Organism: Melanogrammus aeglefinus; assembly: GCA_900291075.1. Lineage (NCBI taxonomy): Eukaryota > Metazoa > Chordata > Actinopteri > Gadiformes > Gadidae > Melanogrammus > Melanogrammus aeglefinus. The sequence continues at coordinate 223,141 of OLKM01000383.1, read as the reverse complement.
CGCTGGCTAGACGAACGACTCCACCAACGACCAGTCATTACATACATGTACACTTAAAATCACCCCTTCCTCCAACATACTGACTAATTAACACAGGAATCACCACATAATTAGCAGTCTTTAAAATAGAGCGTTAGCGACAAGCCATTAGTCGGGTTAGCCTAGACAGGGCCCGGCCCGGGCACCAGGCCTCTGTCAGTCGCCTCTGGCAGCAGAGAGGAGCGGTTCAGTGGGTGGGTGGGGGGCGGTAAGGTGCATGACGGTGTGACTTTTGTAGGGGGCAGATTGATGCCCTCACACTCCCATGCCAGCCAGCCCTCTGCCACCTCCCTTTCGCGATCTGCTATTGGTTCTCAGCCTGGTTCTATTTATGGCCAGCAGCTGCCACACCGTGCCGCTCGAAGATGGCTGTGTCACTGTAATCATACAACATTCATATTGCGCTGTATGTGTTACGATTTTCATAACGTCAGCTGCTGAAATGAATTCAACGCTGGGTATTTCGGCAATAAGCCGCCGGTATTTGCACCGTATTTCTGGTCCGAAATATGATGAAAGGTAGATTGAATCCGCCACAGACTCAACATCAAAATAATTATTTTTTGAGTGTCCAAGTGTTGAAGATAAAAGCTTGTCTCCCCTTCCAAGTCAATACAAATATTCAAATGAAAGATGAAAAGAGGAAAACTCTCAAGTTGATTTTTCTTATAAACAAACACTTTACGTGTATTACGTCGGAAAATTCGTATGCAACCGATGGGTTCTGCTTTCGGTTTTCTGGAGTCCAACGCCAACACACAGACAGACAGACAGACAGACAGACAGACAGACAGACAGACAGACAGACAGACAGACAGACAGACAGACAGACAGACAGACAGACAGACAGACGTGATTCCCCAACATTTAATCACTCGTGAACAGTGAATCCAGCAAACAAAGCCAGTATGATGGAGCGCAGCGATAGCTGGGGAGTTAGCTCTTTGCAGAGAGGGATCCAAAATATCGATTTGCTATCATGGTCTTTTTGTGGGAATCCTTGTAGATGCACTCCTACATAACATACATCCTGTGCGTCTTTTGGGATGTATAGGGAATAAACATGTATTTATTGTTATTTTGTTAGAGGAGTGGGATTTTTTAGAAGATAATTTTGTTTCCTCACTTTTTGCAGTAACTTCAGACACTTATTATTGCTACCCAGAGGAGGCGTCTGTCAAAGCCCCAGACAGAAGGAGGCATCCGAGCTGAATTGACTGAGATAGCGAACAACAATGTGTGCTTTTCTATCCCACAGCTTACAATATGCATTGTGATTGGCTCAGAGCCATCGGGAACAGAGAGGCTCTGTTTGAACCTGACCTAGCCGGTAGCATTGCAACAGAACTCTGCAGGTGATCAATTTGGTTTTATCAGTTTAAACTTTAAATGAAAGTCTTTCCACTTGACTTAAAACCTTTACACTCCAGGCAGCTGGCGGTTGAAAAGTTGATGAGTTTATAATTCTATGGCTTAGCTTCAGATTTTACTGAACTACAGCGACAAGGAAGCAACAGCGTATGATATTGCAAAATCTGAAAAAACACGAGGAAACACAAGACCGCTCGCACACGAGAGTCGTACGGAAAACCTGGACGTCGGATTAGCAACCTTCAAAAAGTGGGTCAGCAGTCAAACCCAAACGGGGAAGAAAAACTCCACCCCCTCGCGACGCCATTGGTCCAGAGTTTGCGGCGTCGTCTTGCCACTCGCTGCAAACACAGCCCAAAGTCTAAGGTCAACATCCCCTTCCTCCCGCCCACCCCGGCCCACACGCACTCTCTCCCCCCCCCCGCGCCCCCCGTGCTCGTCGGCGGGCCAGGCCAGTCCCAGAGGACCGCTGTGATCCACGGCCAAGTGGCGGCCGCCGCGGTCCGGTCCATCCCCGCACCTCTTGTTCCCGGGCCAACTGGCGGCGGTCCCTGCCACGCTCCGGCCAGCGTCCCGCCTGCGCCCGTATGTTCAGGGCTTTTTTTAGGCCTGTGTGTTGGAAGCCAAACAGCCAGTCGGTCCCCGGGCCACCCTCAGATGCAGCACCAGAGATGGGGATTAAACAGATTTATCTTTTTTATTTTTTAGCTTTCCCTGCTTTTGTGTGTGTGTGTGTGTGTGTGTGTGTGGTGTGTGTGTGTGTGTGTGTGTGTGTGTGTTGTGTGTGTGTGTGTGTGTGTGTGTGTGTGTGTGTGTGTGTGTGTGTGTGTGTGTTGGGGAAGAGGGAGGGAGGAGGGAGGGAGGGAGGGAGGGAGTTTGCGTCGAAAGGGGGACGGATGGATGTAATCACCTTTAATCTCGAATTCAGCGGCCTCTTGATAACGAAACCAGCATGCTTTTATTTATTACATTTTCTGGGACATTTCACTCAGGATCCTCCGGACACAAACCCGGACATCGGGCGGGATTTGGTGTGTAGGAGAGAGTCTTATGGATGAGGTCTTCATCAAGTGTCACCAGAAACGACCTGCAATACAGTTTTGATATCTTTCTGGATAACAACCACTTGACCCGGCATAAACTACCATTAAATGAACTGTAAATGTGGTGAAATACAGGATGTGCACATACCCCCTCATCTGCTAGTCATTGACACTGCACCCTCCTGTCGTTATTCTCTCCTTCCACAGTGTTTCTGCCCCCGTCGCCATCTGTTAGTCCTCCCTTATTGAAACAGTTCCATAGCATTACGCCCTGTGAAACCAGGGTTAACTCGTAGGTGACACATACAGAGCCCCTTCTAACGGCATCAAATTAACAGCCTTCAAACACATAACACACACACGCACATACCATAATCAGCTTCCTCGTAGGGCACTCTACAGAGCAGGCGGCGATGACATTGCTCTGGAGAGACACTAGTCTCCATCACAGTACAGGCCATAAGGAGTGACAGTGCTCACATGAATTAAGGACTTCCATACTGGCAGCCATATTGATGCTACCTGGCAGGCAATGCTCCTGGGGACAGGGGGGGGGGGGGGAGGGGTGGTGGTGGTGGGGGGCGTCTGTATCTGTGTGTGTGTGTGTGTGTGTGTGTGTGTGTGTGTGTGTGTGTGTGTGTGTGTGTGTGTGTGTGTGTGTGTGTGTGTGTGTGTGTGTGTGTGTGTGTGTGTGCTCAGAAATAAAAACCAAGGGAAACATAGAGAGGTGTAAAAATTAAATGTCAATCTTAGGCAAGGGCGTCAGAATCAGGCAGGAACTCAAGTGTGACAAAGTTGTTTGGTGACAAGGCAGGAGAGGCTTCAACACCTCCTTCAGTCCAACAAGTGCTGCACTCGTGATGTAAGTGTAAAGCTAAGGCAAAGGTGGAAAGGGGAGGAGGTAGGAATTTAAAAATACTTACATCTGAGCCTCTTCCTGTGTGTATGTAGAAGGTTCGGCTCACCTCGAAATCGAGGAATATGTTCAAGCGCAAATATCAACAGAAACCCATCTTTTTTTCTAGATTAAATCAGTGGCATAAGTTCTCTTTGACTTTAAAATATGAATTGGTACGGCTTTGAAGTGCAAGCCTTTGGGAGATGCGACATATGACGGAGAGCGCTGTGATGTCCCCGTGTGCCATCTACTGCCATCTGACTTATTTCACTAATCACTTTCTTATCCACTTTTTGATTATAACCAGCTACCTTTGGCATAATGGCCTCATTCGATTAAATTGGTGAGACACTCCATTACTCTCTGGATTCATGAATCATTAACTACTGGTTATGATCGGTCCGATTCGTGATGAACTGCAAATGGAGAAAAGGGGAAGATTGCAGGAGCAGGTAGTGCTATGGAGAAGGAAGTTATGAATAAAGCAGGTTTTATAGGCTTAGCATGAGCTTGTTCGCCGCATTACAGTGGGAAACGTGGACTTAATCAATATAAATCTAATAACTGTACTTTCATGCACGCTCATTTAATAGAAATAACCCACAGATGTCCCACATAGCTTACACATAAACCTCCTCTCCCTTGATTGACCCTCTGTCTCTCGTTGATTCGCTTAGTTTATTCCTTTTTATTAATTCCCCCATGGATTGAATTAATGCAGATTCCGATTACATTTAGGAATGAAAGGTCTGGGTTGGAACACACAACTAGAGCTCCGTGAGCAGAGCCCACAGCTTCCTTCAGAAGCCTCCATCTGGGGACCTGGAGTGATGGATCTCTGCCCCCGCTAGTGGAGGGTGTTGAGGTGGTCGTGGGATGAGGTGGAACACGGCGAGAGAGAGAGAGAGAGAGAGAGAGAGAGAGAGAGAGAGAGAGAGAGAGAGAGAGAGAGAGAGAGAGAGAGAGGAGGAGAGAGAGAGAGAGAGAGAGAGAGAGAGAGAGAGAGGAGAGAGAGAGAGAGAGAGAGAGAGAGAGAGAGAGAGAGAGAGAGAGAGAGAGAGAGAGAGAGAGAGCGCCGACTCGGGGCTCCTACGGACCCTCCTACCAGGACGCTAGACAGGGAAGGGGAGAGTGAGACAGGCAGGCCATGAATAGAGCAGGGGGGTGGAGCGCTGTATCTCGGTCGGAGAGCGGCGGCCGAGTGGGGGGTTGTGGTCTCCCAGATGAAAGGGTTCAGGGTTTGATCCCTGATGCGTCGTTCCACGGCCTAACCTGTTTAGACGTCCATCGGGAGCAAATGCTAGTCGTTACTCGCTTCTTAGAGACATTTATCTGAATCCATTGGATAGAAGAGTCAGCTAATGGTTAGTACTCAGAGTAGGGAGGGCTAGCAAGGAGCTCGTAGGTCGAGGCGTAGCTCTGAGCAATGTATTGGTAACAATCACTATTAGTCAATTATTAATATTTAATAGTTATATATTATTTTTTAAAAAACATTAAATGTCAAGGTGGCGTTTGTTTCAAGCAAGGATATGGAAGGTAATAAGACAATAAGTCAGTTATTTCAAGAATTTCATGGAATTTGTTTCCGTTATTGAAAAAATATATATTTACAAGTATCGGATGGTTCAAGGTTGAATTGATTATTCAAACCATAATATAAACACTCAAATCTGCACTTTTAACGTCAAAGTAATCCAATAACCGGGTAGATATTTGAGGAACAATAATAACATCACACCTTAACGGACCGTGGAAAACATTTCAGGTGCCCTTTTCGGACGAGCCCGGATCTACTTATCTCCGAGGAAGGCCGGCAACGCGTCGCGGGGGCGAGACAGTGGCGGAGAGCCAGCCTGCGACGCGCTACTCAGCAGTGGAATTGATGAGTTCATCGCGCTCTCATTATGACCGTGATGGATCAGACGGCTGACTTCACTCAGAAGCCACCTAATGACTCGTGGAGGCGAATGTGAGCGTTACCGTGACAGCGCCACAAGCTCGCAGATGTAAGGCTGAATTAATAATTTCCCGGGCCGCTTTTGTCTTCGTTATGGATTGCATCGATAAAGGAGCAATTCACACGGCACTTGATCATAACCTGACACCGATTCCCCTTCTGCCCGCTTGCCACTTTTATGCGACGGTTATTTTCAGACTCCATTCATGATCCCCTTTTCTTATGTCTGATCCGGCATCATGATAATAAACGGCATTCTTTGGTTAACAATTCTCTATGAAAATACTGGACTACCAGTACCCCCCCCCCCACACACACACACACCCCACACACACACACAGTGGTGTCTCTGTTTGGGATATTAACCCTCCTCCCTGCAACGCCAAGCACTGCATGATCTGAAAACACGGTTGCACACTTTCCATAATAACTGCTCTCTGCTCTCTGCATCTCTCTCTCTCATCTCTCTCTCTCTCTCTCTCTCTCTCTCTCTCTCTCTCTCTCTCTCTCTCTCTCTCTCTCTCTCTCTCTCTCTCTCTCTCTCCTCTCTCTCTCTCTCTCTCTCTCTCTCTCTCTCTCTCTCTCTCTCTCTCTCTCTCTCTCTCTCTCTCTCTCTCTCTCTCTCCTCTCTCTCTCTCTCTCTCTCTCTCTCTCTCTCTCTCTCTCTCTCTCTCTCTCTCTCTCTCTCTCTCTCCTTGGTCTCTGTTGTTAATGCTCCCCCTCTAATGGCCGTGGCGTCTCCTCTGATGAGGCCTTAAAGCCGTCCGTCTGCCTCCTCCATCCCCTTACTTATTTAATAATGAGACCACACAGGCCCGTGTCTCTCTTCATAATGGGGGCCGGCGGTGAAACACGTCCTGCGGGGCATACCAATCACTCTGGCGGGGGACGCAGTAATTGAGAGAGGAATTAGACATGCCGCGATGCGTCGATCGAAGCGGCCCCTCGGCCTGGAGTCGCTGTCCGTAGGGCGGCGGAGGGACTCAGGGAGTCACGAGGGAAGGTGCCCGTGTGTGCGTGTGCTTGTGGGTGTGTTGGGCGGTCTGCGCGGGGCGGAACGCGGGTTTGAAGGCGGGGACGCGCCGCCTTTTGTCTTAGGCGTCTTAGCGGCGGCTTTTTGTTCCTTCCGTTGTGTTTTTGTTCCGTCTCAGTGTGACAAACGGCCTTTTGTGCTTTTCCCCTCACTGTCCCGTCTCATTTGCAAGAAAACAATGAACAATGAATCATCTCTCGCAGTTTGAAACACATGGCGGGTGAGGTGTGTGTGGGTCTTTAGTTGGACTCTGATTTCACTGTGAGGCTACATGTTGGTCTTCATTGAAGTCTATGGCTGCATCACACACACACACACACACACACACACACACACACACACACACACACACACACACACACACACACACACACACACACACACACACACACACACACACACATGCTTGAACACAGACAAAATGGTATTCCCAGTAATCACATTGAGCCCTGCTGTTGTTGTTCAAGACACAAGATAACAATTCTCTCATCTTTTGAGAAGAAGGAGATAAAAACGCCCCCTGCCCCCACACCGATCACATGTGGCGCCCGCAGCGCAGATCTAACAGTCACAGAAACACACAATGCAATCAAAGTCACAAACTCCCACCTATTTCGAGCCCTTTCATTAGGTCACCTATAGAAAACACCTACAACTACAGTATGTTTGGAAAGAAAAAGGCCACCTGAAAAAGACTAGGGACTAAGGCTAAGGCTAGGGACTACCGGCGGAGGCAGTGGCGGAGAGAGGACCATCCCCAACGCCGGTAAAATAAATGCTTTGTTTTGGGCTTTTGTTTAGATTTGACCTAGAGAGGCCTCCAAGACGGGCAGAGGGCCCGGAGGGGCGGGACCAGACGATCGATTACTGGCTCCTAATTGGACAGGTCTGTAATGAGCCCGGAGGATGCAGCTTTGCACACCTTTTGTCAGCCAGAGCCACTGACACGAGCGGCCTGCATCTGCATATCTCCCCCACGCAGAGCCCCTGGTACTTGAAACACACCTCTGACTCGCTCGCCGGTATACAGATGACAAACATAGCCGTGGCATGGCTATTGGTGATATAATCCCAGCCCGGGGCCATGGATGAAACCTGGTGTCCTAGCGCCACTGTGCATCCTTCTCTGTTACCATATCTCAAAAATCAATTATAAGCAGGTGTTTTTTCATGTGATAGTAAATTGTACAAGCGGGCCTCAGGCTGCTGGGGTTATATGAGTGAACATTGGCCGGTGAGTTTTTCCACAAATGTGACACACTCAGTATAACCTCACTTTGTTGCGACGCTCCTCCTGCCAATCTCTGGGTTGCCGTAACAACAAAGGACGCTGCTGTTGCGCGCTTTGAGTCATACTCTTTGAGTCACCAGCCAACGCCGTCCCCACCAAGGTGAGGAACAGAACGGCGCGTAGAAGGGCACACATTGAGCCCACCCGGCGTCGGGACACTGAACATGCCTGAGACACCCGAAGCACATGAGCGGGCGGGTCGATGTCGCCGCGTGTGAGCCTGACGCCGGCCGCACACAGAGAACCATCGACTCAGGTGTGTGGAGATGATCGAACACGGCTGTAAAATGTAATTTGCATCCCCGATTGTGTTAAAGAATCGACGCTACATTGTGTAGAGCTCGCAGCCACTCACTCTCTCTCTTGCCCGCATGGGGAGTGCCAGGCTAAGTTCATTTCCAGCTAAGATAAATTAATTATGTGCTAATTATGCAAATGCTTTCAAGGGAAAATACTTAATTGATCATCACCCAGACTTTCATTTGAGCTTTCTTTACCCGTTCTCTGTCCGTGCGTTGCGGACGAGTTTTCCATCGCGGTGGAGCGTCGATGTGCCCAACCAAGCAAACAAATGCAGTTGAGATGATTCTGCTCTCTTATTCACAATCAAAGCCGGCTTCCTGTGTTGTCTGTGGAGCCAATGACTCATTATGGTGATATCACTTATACCATAATGCTGCCTCCAGGAAGGAATCAACTATTTATCTTTATTGAGGATGAGGCATCAACATTGACATTTTAAAGTTCCCTGCCTCAAAATGTCCCGACCTGCAGTCAATGCATAGGGCACCCTCGTTGAGTTCTACGTTCACTTATCTCTGCACTCGCACGCTCAATCAAAAAAACCACCAACATATAATGGTACCACTACGCTCAGGGTTAATTAAGTGAACCATTAATTAACATAAGTTCATCCAGTAATAAACATTAAATAACAACTGCTAACTTATGGTCAGGTAATCATTCACTTACGGTGTTCATGTTTACTAATGGTATTCATGTTAAATAAGGTAATGGTGTTCATGTAAACTAAGGTGTTAATATATACATTATTTAATCGGGTTATGGTTCGGGATAACCCTAAGCCACTACGCCTAGCCCTAATCCTAACCCCATACTAATGCTATTTATCAATGCTTACTACTGAATTTACACATGTTTATCAATTGTGGCTAGACCATAACTTAACTGTTAATTAATGGTTAATTCATTCATTGAAAACGTTATCCAAGCCTTACAAAGAAAATCTTAGAGAGATTCAACATGAAAATCACTAGACTGTGCAATATGTTTGTAGCTAATAATGATGATTTAAATGAAAACCCTGTCTCTAGCGTCTCCAAACAGCTTTTCCTCAAACCAAATAACTGCAATGACCGACGGCTATTGCGGCTGTATTCATTCACACAATGTATATATAGAGGGAGAGAGGAGAGAGGGAGGGAGGGAGAGAGAGAGAGAGAGAGAGAGAGAGAGAGAGAGAGAGAGGGAGAGGGAGAGAGAGAGAGAGAGAGAGAGAGAGAGAGAGAGAGAGAAAGGGGAAGAGAGAGAGAGAGGAGAGAGAGAGAGAGGAGAGAGAGAGGAAAGGGAGAGAGAGAGAAAGAGGGAGCGTGAGAGAGAGAGAGAGAGAGAGAGAGAGAGAGAGAGAGAGAGAGAGAGAGAGAGAGAGAGAGAGAGAGAGAGAGAGAGAGAGAGGAGAGAGAGAGAGAGAGAGAGAGAGAGAGAGAGAGAGAGAGAGAGAGAGAGAGAGAGAGAGAGAGAGAGAGAGGGAGAGAGAGAGAGAGGGAGAGGAGAGAGAGAGAGCACTGTTTCATGGCCTTCCCCTCATGTGGTCTTCCACTTGGAGTTCATGGTCCATTTTTTTTATTTTAAAGACGCTGTTCGGTTGAGATAAAATATATATTATTCCCATTCAGAGTCACTGCATAAGACCGAACAGGCAAAGAACAAAGAAGTAGAGACATGGATTGAGTGAAACATTAAAAGGTTTTTAGTTACCCAAAGTAAACCTACTCCTTTGCGTTCATAAGTATTCAAAAAGTAAAGAAAGTGATCTTAATGAATAGTGCATTGATACGTTAGCTGTCCCCATAGTGCTAATAAATTAAATGTATAAAGGTTCTCAGCATAAGACATTGAACTAATGGCTTCAACACAATATGGGAAACGCATGTCTTTCATGTGAAATAAATGGGTCTACACGCTGATCAAATAGAGAGCTCTGGTCCCCCTTTGATGCGAGCCAAGTGGTACGTCCCTCCCAGCATTAAAGATTTGTTTGCTCCCTACGGATTAATTACCAAGCACACATTTCCCCAAACAACATATACAAAGTATAGGGGCCCTTAACACAACGGTATTAACAAAATAAATTGTATATTTTGGAGCCCAAAGGAATATAACTATGGTGTTTGGATTAAAGTCGTCTGTGTTGTATTTCTTATGATTATTCCATTTTCCTAATGTTGGAATAGCTGGCCCATGTTCCCCTTGTTGTCAAAAGTGCCCTTCCCTCAAGGTGTTGTGCATTCTTTTACTTTGTGAAGGCCTCCCCTTGGACATTATGAAGAAGAATACTAAACAACGAACGAATAGCAGTTAGGCTTGGGTGAAAATGGCCGTGTGTCAAATCAAAGTGCAAATCACACGACGACCTCTGCTGCCCTGACTGAGGCGCAGCTGACCACGGGACAGACGCCCGGCCGCGTTAAGACGGTTAGACTCGTGTTTAAAACCAATCCATTGATTATCAGGATGTAGACGCTATACGTCTTCACCTTCAAATCAAGTTATCAGTTATAGAACTGAAGGTTAAAAGTGGATCCGGACCGCTTCACCTGGTTGGTAGTTAGTTAAATCATCGGAGATAGTTCGAGGAGGGCCGAGCTCTCTGAGTGGCCAACAACGTGCGTCGCGACGTAGGTCGCATTGGTCGCGACGTAGGTCGCATTGGTCGCGACGTAGGTCGCATTGGTCGCGACGTAGGTCGCATTGGTCGCGACGTAGGTCGCATTGGTCGCGGCGTCGGTCGCTGTGTTGGTCGCTCGTCTGGCTGCTTTCAGCCGCTGGACGCTGGCTGGCTCGGTCGCTCAAAGTCTATGGGAGGTCCTTAATCAGTTAATTTGTTATTAACGTTTTTTTGTGCAGTTGAAGTACCAGAAAGCCATGCTGGCTGGTGAAAGCTTCCTACAGCTCTTTATTGCAAATATAATTTTTATATTGAAGTAGGTCTACAGTTTGAAAATGATAAAATCGTTGGTCTATCAGTATCAATAAAAATGTATTAGTTGTAATTTGGGGCGTATTCATATATATACTGTATATATCTATATATTTGTTTTCTTAAATGTCATTAAGCCTAATAAGGTATAGGACGATTAGGCACAAAGCACTTCGTTATAGAGTGATATATTAGTTGTAATTTGGGCCTATTGAAATAATGTATTTTAGATATTATATATAGCCTATTTGTTTTGTTAAATGTCATTAAGACTAATAAGGCATGTTATGTACAAAGTTCTTCGTCATAGAGTGATAACGATTTTTATCGGTCGTCATCAAATAAAACATAAGGGGTAACACTGTCGTATTTTTATGAAATCAAACAATGTCGATGTTTATCACATAAAACATAAGGGGTAACACAGTCGTTTTTTATTAGATAAAACATAAGGGGTAACACTGTCATATTTTTATTGGTCGTCATCAAAAAAAACATAAGGGGTAACACTGTTGTTTTTTATCAAATAAAACATAAGGGGTAACACTATCGTTTTTTATCAAATAAAACATAAGGGGTAACACTGTCGTTTTTCATCAAATAAAACATAAGGGGTAACACTGTCGTTTTTCATCAAATAAAACATAAGGGGTAACTGTCGTTTTTTTATCAAACAATGTCGATATTTGTCAAATAAAACACAAGGGGTAACACTGTCATTTCTTATCATATGAAACATATGGGGGCTGCCAGCGTCGCAGGCAGCCCGTCATTACGTCGTATAGTTATAATACCATCGTACTAAATCATACTAAAATGTTGAAATGAAAGAAGCCGATTGCGTCAGTGAGTTTGACTAAAGGAGCAGAATCATTTCAAACCATGGAGAGAATCTATCACCAGGTTCCTTGATTACTAACCAACCATCACTACCGCTTGTACCACTACGGCACTGATGGAAATCATTAGGCCTACACTTATATGATAACCTGATTGACATAAAACATAAGGGGTAACATTGTCGTTTTTTATTAGATAAAACATAAGGGGTAACACTGTCGTTTTTCATCAAATAAAACATAAGGTGTAACACTGTCGTTTTTCATCAAATAAAACATAAGGGGTAACTGTCGTTTTTTTATCAAACAATGTCGATATTTGTCAAATAAAACACAAGGGGTAACACTGTCATTTCTTATCATATGAAACATATGGGGGCTGCCAGCGTCGCAGGCAGCCCGTCATTACGTCGTTACGTATAGTTAGTAATAACATGTACTAATATCATACTAAATGTGATGAAATGAAAGAACGATTGCGGTCACAGTGAGTTTGACTAAAAACAAGAAGCAGGTCAATCATTGTCAGAATCTATGAGGAGAAATCTATAACCAGTTCCTTGATTACTAACCCAACCATCACTACCGCTTGTACCATACGGCACTGATGAAATCATTAGGCTACACTTATAATGATAACCTGATTGACATAAAACATAAGGGGTAACATTGTCGTTTTTTATTAGATAAAACATAAGGGGTAACACTGTCGTTTTTTATTAGATAAAACATAAGGGGTAACACTGTCGTTTTTTTATCAAATCAAAAAATGTCTATATTTATCAAATAAAACATAAAGGGTAACACTGTCGTTTTTTTTATCAAATCAAAAAATGTCGAAATAAAACATAAGAGGTAACACTCTCATTTCTTATCATATGAAAGAAATGGGGTAACACTAGCAATATTTACGAATTAAAAAAATAAGGGGTAACACTGTCATATTTTTATTGGTCGTCATCAAAAAAAACAAGGGGTAACACTGTCGTTTTTTATTCAAAAACAACATAAGGTGTAACACTGTCGTTTTTTATCAAATAAAACATAAGGGGTAACACTGTCGTATTTTTATCGGTCGTCAAACAATGCCGATATTTATCAAATAAAACATAAGGGGTAACACTGTCGTATTTTTATCGGTCGTCATCAAAAAAAACATAAGGGGTAACACTGTCGTTTTTTATCAAACAAAACATAAGGGGTAACGCTTTCGTTTTTTATCAAATAAAACACAAGGGATAACACTGTCGTTTTTCATGAAAAAAAACATAAGGGGTAACACTGTCGTTTTCTTATCGGTCGTCATCAAAAAAAACATAAGCGGTAACACTGTCGTTTTTTATCAAACAAAACATAAGGGGTAACGCTTTAGTTTTTTATCAAATAAAACATAAGGGGTAACACTGTCGTTCTTTATCAAACAAAACATAAGGGGTAACGCTTTCGTTTTTCATCAAATAAAACATAAGGGGTAACACTGTCGTTTTTTATCAAATAAAACATGAGGGGTAACACTGTCGTTTTTCATCAAATAAAACATAAGGGGTAACACTGTCGTTTTTTTATCGGTCGTCATCAAAAAAAACATAAGGGGTAACACTGTCGTTTTTTATCAAACAAAACATAAGGGGTAATGCTTTCGTTTTTTATCAAATAAAACATAAGGGGTAACACTGTCGTTTTTCATCAAATAAAACATAAGGGGTAACACTGTCGTTTTTTATCAAACAAAACATAAGGGGTAATGCTTTCGTTTTTTATCAAATAAAACATAAGGGGTAACTCTTTCGTTTTTCATCAAATAAAACACAAGGGGTAACACTGTCGTATTTTTATCTGTCGCCATCAAAAAAAAACATAAGGGGTAACTGTCGTTTTTTTATCGAACAATGTCGATATTTATCAAATAAAACACAAGGGGTAACACTGTCATTTCTTATCATATGAAACATATGGGGGCTGCCAGCGTCGCAGGCAGCCCGTCATTACGTCGTATAGTTATCATACCATCGTACTAAATCATACTAAAATGTTGAAATGAAAGAGGCCGATTGCGTCAGTGAGTTTGACTAAAGGAGCAATATTATTCCCAAGCATGGAGAGAATCCATCACCAGGTTTCTTGATTACTAACCTACAATCACTACCCCTTGTACCACTGCGGCACTGTTTGAAATCATTACACTTATATGATAACCTGATTGACATAAAACATAAGGGGTAACATTGTCGTTTTTTATTAGATAAAACATAAGGGGTAACACTGTCGTTTTTTATTAGATAAAACATAAGGGGTAACACTGTCGTTTTTTTATCAAATCAAAAAATGTCTATATTTATCAAATAAAACATAAAGGGTAACACTGTCGTTTTTTTTATCAAATCAAAAAATGTCGAAATAAAAATAAAGAGGTAACACTCTCATTTCTTATCATATGAAAAAATGGGGAAAACTAGCAATATTTACGAATTAAAAAAAAATAAGGGGTAAACACTGTCATATTTTTAATTGGTCGTCATCAAAAAAACGAGGGTAAACACTGTCGTTTTTTTATTCAAAAACAACATAAGGTGTAACACTGTCGTTTTTTTATCAATAAAACATAAGGTAACACTGTCGTATTTTTATCGGTCGTCAAACAATGCCCGATATTTATCAAAATAAAACATTAGAGGTAACACTGTCGTATTTTTATCGGTCGTTCATAAAAAAAAACATAAGGGGTAAACACTGTCGTTTTTTATCAAACAACATAACATAAGGGTAACGCTTTTCGTTTTTTTATCAAATAAAACACAAGGGATAACACTGTCGTTTTTCATGAAAAAAAACATAAGGGGTAACACTGTCGTTTTCTTATCGCGTCGTCATCAAAAAAACATAAGCGGTAACACTGTCGTTTTTTATCAAACAAAAACATAAGGGGTAACGCTTAGTTTTTTATCAAATAAAAATAAGGGGTAACACTGTCGTTCTTTATCCAAACAAAACAAAGGGGTAACGCTTTTCGTTTTCATCAAATAGAAAACATTAAGGGTAACACTGTCGTTTGTTTATCAAATAAAACATGAGGGGTAACACTGTCGTTTCTTCAATCTAAATAAAACATAAGGGTAAACACTGTCGTTTTTTTATCGGTCGTCAATCAAAAAAAAATAAGGGGTAACACTGTCGGTTTTTATCAAAACAAAAACAATAAGGGGTAATGCTTTTCGTTTTTTTATCAAATAAAACATAAGGGGTAACACTGTCGTTTTTCATCAAATAAATACATAGAGGGGTAACACTGTCGGTTTTTATCAAACAAAACATAAGGGGTAATGCTTTCGTTTTTATCAAATAAAACATAAGGGGGTTAACTCTTTCGTTTTTTCATCAAATAAACACAAGAAGTCGGTGTGGTAACACTTGGCGTATTGTTTATCTGTCGCCATTCAAAAAAAAACATAAGGGGTAAACTGTCGTTTTTTTTAAATCGAAACTAATGTCGATATTTATCAAATAAAACAACAAGGTAACACTGTCATGTTCTTAGTCATATGAAACATATGGGGGCTGCCAGCGTCGGCAGGCAGCCCGTCATTACGGGTCGTATGAGTTTATCAACCTCGTACTAAAATCTACTAAAAATGTTGAAAATGAAAGAGGCCGATTTGGCGTCAGTGAGTTATGATAACAGGAGCAAATATTATTCCCAAGATGGAGAGAAATCCATCAACAGGTTTTTCTGATTACTAACCTTACAACACTTACCCTGTGTACCCACTGCGCGGCACTGTTTGAAAAATCATTACACTATATAGATAACCTGATTTGACATAATACAACTAAGGGGTACACTGTCGTATTTTATTAGATAAAACATATAAAGAGGGTAACACTGTCGTTTTGTGTATCCGTCGTCATCAAAAAAAAACATAAGGGGTAACACTGTCCGTTTTTTATCAAACAAAACATAAGGGGTAAACGCCTTTAGTTTTTTATCAAATACAAGATAAGGGGTAACGCTTTCGTTTTCCATCAAATAAAACACAGAGGGGTAACACCTGGTCGTTTTGTTATCAAATGATCATAAGGGTAGACACTGTCGGTATTTTTAATGCGGTCGTCAAGAACAATGTCAAATATTTATCACAAATAAAACACAGAGGGGTAACACTGGTCGTGTTGTTTATCGAAATAAACATAGGGGTAGCGACTGTCGCGCGGATCACATCAGACTAGGAGTAACACAGTAGAGGGGGTAAGCACTGTCGTTTTTTTATCGACATAGAAACATAAGGGGTAACCACTGTTCGTTTGGTTGTATCAAACAAAACATAAGGGGTAACGACGCTTCGTGTTTTCATCCAATAGAAAACAAGGGTAACAACTGTCGTTTTTTATCAAACCATGGCGAGTATTTTGGTCAATATAAAAACACAAGGGTAACACTGTCATTTCTTCTCCATATGAAACATATGGGGGGCTTGCCAGCGTCGCAGCAGCCCGTCATTACGTCTATAAGTTATCATACCATCGTACTAAATCATAACTAAAATGTTGAATATGAAAAGAGCGATTGCCGTCAGTGAGTTTGACTAAAAGAGCAAAATCATTCCAAACCATGGGAGAGAATCGATCACCAAGTTTCTGATTAACTAAACAACCACTCACTACCGCTTGTACCGAATGAACAGGCACTAGCTGTAAATCATTTACACTTAATATTATAATAGAACGAGGATTGACATAAAACATAAGGTAGAACGGGGTCGTGCGTGTTTGGGGTGAGTCAAGGTTAAAAGCGATAAGGGGTAAGAGACTGGGCGTTGTGTTTATTAAGAAGACTGAAGGGGTAACAGTCTGTCGTTTGTTTATCAGAATCAAAAAAATGTCTACTTTATCAATAAAACATAAGGGAACACTGTCGTTTTTTTATCAAATCAATAAAAAATGTCGAAATAAAATACATGAGGAGTAACGCTGTCATTTCTTATCATCTCCCACCGGTCCACGTCATTAGATCCGCCTCCTCCATCAACCTTCATCCCCCCTGCTCGTCTGTCCACCAATGGGAGCTCGAGCTCATCACCGCTCGCCCCACGCCTCTGGAACAGCCTTCCCCCGGACATCAAAATGTGGACTCAACTTCTCACCTGATCAATCCCACCTTAAAAACTCACTTATTTAGACAGGCATACTTCCCAATGGACTGAAAATGCTGCAAGCTCTGGTGGCTGTAAAAACATTGTTACTTAATGTGATCTTTTCGAGAATTGTTTCTGATTTGTTAGGCGCTTGTATGCCCGAAAGGCGCCATATAAAATAAATGTATTATTATTATTATTATTATTATAAGGTGTAACACTGTCGTTTTTTATCAAATACAACATAAGGGGTAACACTGTCGTTTTTTATCAAATAAAACAAAAGGGGTAACACTGTAGTTTTTTATCAAATAAAACATAAGGAAAACAGTAAGGGTAACACTCGTCGTATTTTATCAACAAAACAAAAGGGTAACCTGTCGTTTTTTTTATACCAAATAAACATAAAGGAGTAACACGAGTCGTATTTTAAAACTCGGTCGTCATCCAAAAAAACACAAAGGGTAACAGACTGTCGTTTTATCGGTCGTCATCAAAAAAAACATAAGGGGTAACACTGTCGTTTTTTATCAAATAAAACATAAGGGGTAACACTGTCGTATTTTTATCGGTCGTCAAACAATGTCGATATTTATCAAATAAAACATAAGGGGTAACACTGTCGTATTTTTATCGGTCGTCATCAAAAAAAACATAAGGGGTAACACTGTCGTTTTTTATCAAATAAAACATAAGGGGTAACACTGTCGTTTTTTATCAA
The DNA here is from genome assembly GCA_900291075.1 of Melanogrammus aeglefinus. Classification (NCBI taxonomy): domain Eukaryota; kingdom Metazoa; phylum Chordata; class Actinopteri; order Gadiformes; family Gadidae; genus Melanogrammus; species Melanogrammus aeglefinus. The sequence continues at coordinate 205,597 of OLKM01000383.1, read as the reverse complement.
ATAAAACATAAGGGGTAACACTGTCGTATTTTTATCGGTCGTCATCAAAAAAAACATAAGGGGTAACACTGTCGTTTTTTATCAAACAAAACAAAAGGGGTAACACTGTCGTTTTTTATCAACTAAAACATTAGGGGTAACACTGTCGTATTTTTATCGGTCGTCAAACAATGTCGATATTTATCAAATAAAACATAAGGGGTAACACTGTCGTATTTTTATCGTCGTTACATCAAAAAATAAAACATAAGGGTAACAACTGTCGTTTTTTAATCAAACAACAAAAAGGGTACCACTTTACGTTTTTATCATAATAAACGACATAGAGGCGTTAACACTTATTGTCGTATTTTGATATTAAATCGAAAGCTTACCGCTACAATGTTGAGAGTGTATCAAAGAAAACGAAAGGGTTAACACTGTCGTTTTTTAATGACGTCACCAATTAAATATACATAAGTGTTACCACTATGTTCGTATTTGATCAAAAAAAGAACAAGGGTAACACGATTACGTTTATTTGATATCAAGATAAAACACATAAGGGGTAACACTGTCGTTTTTCATCAAATAAAACATAAGGGGTAACACTGTCATTTTTTTATCGGTCGTCATCAAAAAAAACATAAGGGGTAACACTGTCGTTTTTTATTGATAAAAAACGACAGTGTTACCCCTTATGTTTTTTTTGATGACGACGATAAAAATATGACAGTGTTACCCCTTATGTTTTTATTCGGAAAAATTGCTAGTGTTACCCCATTTCTTTCATATGATAAGAAATGACAGTGTTACCCCTTATGTTTTATTTCGACATTTTTTGATTTGATAAAAAAAAGCGACAGTGTTACCCTTTATGTTTTATTTGATAAATATAGACATTTTTTGATTTGATAAAAAAACGTCAGTGTTACCCCTTATGTTTTATCTAATAAAAAACGACAGTGTTACCCCTTACGTTTTATGTCAATCATGTTATCATATAAGTGTAATGTTTTGCAGCAGTGCCGCAGTGGTACAAGCGGTAGTGATGGTAGGTTAGTAATCAAGAACCTGGTAATTGATTCTCACCATGGTTTGAAATGATTTTGCTCCTTTAGTCAAACTCACTGACGCAATCGGCCTCTTTCATTTCAACATTTTAATATGATTTAGTACGATGGTATGATAATTATACGACGTAATGACGGGCTGCCTGCGACGCTGGCAGCCCCCATATGTTTCATATGAGAAGAAACGACAGTGTTACCACTTGTGTTTTATTTGATAAATATCGACATTGTTTAAGAAAAAAACGACAGTGTTACCCCTTATGTTGAATTTGATAAAAAATGACAGTGTTACCCCTTGTGTTTTATTTGATGAAAAACGAAAGCGTTACCCCTTATGTTTTGTTTGATAAAAAACGACAGTGTTACCCCTTATGTTTTTTTTGATGACGACCGATAAAAATACGACAGTGTTACCCCTTATGTTTTATTTGATAAAAAACGACAGTGTTACCCCTTATGTTTTTTTTGATGACGACCGATAAAAATACGACAGTGTTACCCCTTATGTTGTATTTGATAAAAAACGACACCCCTTATGTTGAATTTGATAAAAAATGACAGTGTTACCCCTTGTGTTTTATTTGATGAAAAACGAAAGCGTTACCCCTTATGTTTTGTTTGATAAAAAACGACAGTGTTACCCCTTATGTTTTTTTTCATGAAAAACGACAGTGTTACCCCTTATGTTTTATTTGATAAAAAACGAAAGCGTTACCCCTTATGTTTTGTTTGATAAAAAACGACAGTGTTACCCCTTATGTTTTTTTTGATGACGACCGATAAAAATACGACAGTGTTACCCCTTATGTTTTATTTGATAAAAAACGACAGTGTTACCCCTTATGTTTTTTTTGATGACGACCGATAAAAATATGACAGTGTTACCCCTTATGTTTTATTTGATAAAAACGACATTATTTGACGACCGGATAAAAAATACACGACAGTGATAAAATTGACCCCTTATGTTGTATTTGATGAAAAACGAAAGCGTTACCCCTTATGTTGTGATGTTGATAAAAACTGACAGTGTTACCCTTAATGTGTTTATTTGATGAAAAACGAAAGCGTGTTACCCCCTTATGTTTTGTTTGATAAAAAAACGACAGAGTAACCCTATATGTTTTTTTTCATTAAAAAACAGTGTACCACTTTAGTCTATGATGACGACCGATAAAAATACGACAGTTTTATTTGAGTAAAAAACGAAAGTGAAACCCTTATGTTTTTTAGTGATGCGACTGACATAAAAGACGACCGGTGTTAACCCTTATGTTGTATGTGAGAAGAACGAAACAAGTTACATTACATATTCGAAAAAAACGACAGGTTGGTTACCCCTTACTGTTTTATTATGACGGACGATAAAAAGCGACAGTGTTACCCCTTACGTTTTATTAGACGGACGATAAAAAACGACAGTGTTACCCCTTATGTTTGATTTGATAAAAAACGACAGTGTTACCCCTTCTGTCTTATTTGATAAATGAGTGTGACACATTAATGTGAATTTGATTAAAAAAACGTCAGTGTTACCCCTTATGTTTATCTAACGTAAAAAACGACAGAATATACCCCTTATGACGTGTTATAGTCAATCATGTAACTCATATATGAGTGTAATGATTTCCAGCAGTGCCCCGCAGTGTACAAGCGGTAGTTATGGTAGAGTGAGTAATCAGAAAACTTGCATGATCGCATTCTCTACATGTATTGGAATGATTTTTGCTCCTTTAGTCATAATCTCGATATGACTAAGATATACCAGCGCGACAAGTGATTACTCGTTCTTCGTATCTATTTGAACTAGAATATAGACATTTTTTTGATTTGATTAAAAAAACGTCGAGTGTTACCCCTTTATGTTTTATCTAATTAAAAAAACGACAGTGTGTTGACCCCTTACGTTTTATTTTCAATCATGTTATCATATAAGTGTTAATGTGTTTCCAGCAGTGCCGCAGTGTACAAGCGGTATGTGGATGGTAGGTTAGTGAATCAGAGAACCTGGTGATCGGATTCTCTACAGTTTGGAATGATTTTGCTCACTTTAGTTCCAAACCTCACTTTTTTTAGGCGATTGTGTCATGGTGTGTGTTGTGTCACTTAGAGAGCGAAATCATTTCCAACCATTGGTGAGAATCGGGCGTATGCACCAGTGACTTTGATGTACTAGAAGGCCTACCGAGTCAATACCGCATGTGTACCCACTGCAGGCACTGCCGCGGAAATTAATTACGACTTATATGATAACATGATTGACACTCAAAAACATGAGGGGTAAGACTCAGCTTGTCGTTTTGTATCCTCGCTACCAGTAGAATAACGTTAAGGGGTAACACTGTCGTTTTTTATCAAATAAAACATAAGGGGTTACACTGTCGTATTTTTATCGGTCGTCAAACAATGTCGATATTTATCAAATAAAAGTAAGTAAGTTTTATTTGATAAAAAACGAAAGCGTTACCCCTTATGTTTTGTTTGATAAAAAACGACAGTGTTACCCCTTATGTTTTTTTTGATGACGACCGATAAAAAAACGACAGTGTTACCCCTTATGTTTTATTTGATGAAAAACGACAGTGTTACCCCTTATGTTTTATTTGATAAAAAACGAAAGCGTTACCCCTTATGTTTTGTTTGATAAAAAACGACAGTGTTACCCCTTATGTTTTTTTTGATGACGACCGATAAAAATACGACAGTGTTACCCCTTATGTTTTATTTGATGAAAAACGACAGTGTTTCCCCTTATGTTTTATTTGATAAAAAACGAC
>OLKM01000383.1:186640-196538 GCA_900291075.1 Melanogrammus aeglefinus | reverse complement strand
CCGATTAAAAATACACATGTTACCCTTATGTTTTTATTTGAGTAAAAAACGACAGTGTTGAACCCCTATGTTTTTTTGATTGACGACCGATAAAAACTATGACAGTGACCCCTTATGTTCTTATGGATAAAAACCTACGAGTGTTTACCCTCCTTAGTGTGTGTTTTCTTTCCTGCTAGGCTTTGATAAAAACAGCTTGACGAGGTGTCTCACCCTTATTGTTATTGATCAGTAAAAAACGATTCAGTGTTACCCCTTATGTTCTGTTTTTGATTGCTGACGATAAAAATATGACCAGGTTACCCGCTTATGTTTTATTCGAGGAAAACATTGCTAGTGTTACCCCATTTCTTTTCATATGATAGAAATGACAGTGTTACCCTTATTGTTTTATTCGACCATTTATGATTTATGATAATAAAAAGCACTCGTGTCTACCTTTCATTGGTCTCTTCTGATACCTATATGTCATCTGTTGATCGCTAGACTACCGTATCAGGAGTCCCCCTTATGTCTATCCTAATAAAAAAAACGCCAGTTTAACCCCTTACGTTTATATCAACATGTTATCATAATAAGTGTAATGATTTCCCAAGAGTCTTTCAGTGACAGCAGTGGTATGTACAAGCGGTGAGTGATGGTTGGTTTAGCTAATCAGAAACCTGGTGATCGATTCTCTACATGGTTTGGAATGATTTTGCTCCTTTAGTCAAACTCACTTTTTTTAGGCCGATTGTGTCAGGGAGTTTGACTAAAGGAGCGAAATCATTCCAAACCATGGTGAGAATCGATCACCAGGTTACTTGATTACTAACCTACCATCACTACCGCTTGTACCACTGCAGCACTGCTGGAAATAATTACACTTAGGTGTCCTATATTATAACATGATTGACATAAAACATGAGGGGTAACACTGTCGTTTTTTTTATCAAATACAACGTAAGGGGTAACACTGTCGTTTTTTATCAAATAAAACATAAGGGGTTACACTGTCGTATTTTTATCGGTCGTCAAACAATGTCGATATTTATCAAATAAAAGTAAGTAAGTTTTATTTGATAAAAAACGAAAGCGTTACCCCTTATGTTTTGTTTGATAAACAACGACAGTGTTACCCCTTATGTTTTGTTTGATAAAAAACGACAGTGTTACCCCTTATGTTTTTTTTGATGACGACCGATAAAAAAACGACAGTGTTACCCCTTATGTTTTATTTGATGAAAAACGACATTGTTACCCCTTATGTTTTATTTGATAAAAAACGACAGTGTTACCCCTTATGTTTTTTTTCATGAAAAACGACATTGTTACCCCTTATGTTTTATTTGATAAAAAACGACAGTGTTACCCCTTATGTTGTATTTGATAAAAAACGACAGTGTTACCCCTTATGTTTTTTTTGATGACGACCGATAAAAATATGACAGTGTTACCCCTTATGTTTTTATTCGTAAATATTGCTAGTGTTACCCCATTTCTTTCATATGATAAGAAATGACAGTGTTACCCCTTATGTTTTATTTCTACATTTTTTGATTTGATAGCGTCAGTGAGTTTGACTAAAGGAGCAAAATCATTCCAAACCATGGAGAGAATCGATCACCAGGTTTCATAATTACGAACCTACCATCACTACCGCTTGTACCACTGCGGCACTGCTGGAAATAATTACACTTATATGATAACATGATTGACATAAAACATAAGGGGTAACACTGTCGTTTTTTATTAGATAAAACATAAGGGGTAACACTGTCGTTTTTTTATCAAATCAAAAAATGTCTATATTTATCAAATAAAACATAAGGGGTAACACTGTCGTTTTTTTTTATCAAATCAAAATATGTCGAAATAAAACATAAGGGGTAACACTGTCATTTAAATGGGGTAACACTAGCAATATTTACGAATAAAAACATAAGGGGTAACACTGTAATATTTTTATCGGTTGTCATCAAAAAAAACATAAGGGGTAACACTGTCGTTTTTTATCAAATACAACATAAGGGGTAACACTGTCGTTTTTTTATCAAATACAACATAAGGGGTAACACTGTCGTTTTTTATCAAATAAAAACATAAGGGGTAACACTGTCGTATTTTTATCGGTCGTCAAACAATGTCGATATTTATCAAATAAAACATAAGGGGTAACACTGTCGTATTTTTATCGGTCGTCATCAAAAAAAACATAAGGGGTAACACTGTCGTTTTTTATCAAACAAAACATAAGGGGTAACGCTTTCGTTTTTTATCAAATAAAACATAAGGGGTAACACTGTCGTTTTTCTTGAAAAAAAACATAAGGGGTAACACTGTCGTTTTTTATCAAACAAAACATAAGGGGTAACGCTTTTGTTATTCATCAAATAAAACACAAGGGGTAACACTGTAGTATTTTTGTCGGTCGCCATCAAAAAAAACATAAGGGGTAACACTGTCGTTTTTTTTTCAAATCAAACAATGTCGATATTTATCAAATAAAACACAAGTGGTAACACTGGCATTTCTTATCATATGAAACGGGGCGGCCAGCGTCGCAGGCAGCCCGTCATTACGTCGTATAATTATCATACCATCGTACTAAATCATATTAAAATGTTGAAAAGAATTGCGTCAGTGAGTTTGACTAAAGGAGCAGAATCATTCCAAACCATGGAGAGAATCGATCACCAAGTTTCTTGATTACTAACCAACCATCACTACCGCTTGTACCACTGCGTCACTTCATGAAATCGTTGCACTTATACTCTAACATCATTCTAACAAAGTCTATTGCTCTATAACCAAGAACTTTGTACATAACATACCTTATTAGGCTTAATGACATTTAACAAAACAATAAACATACCATATATTAGGCTTAAATGACATTTAACAAAAACAAATAGGCCATATATATATATATATATATATATATATATATATATATATATATATATATATATATATATATATATATATATATATATATATATATATATATATATATATATACATACATACATACATACATACATACATACATACATACATATATATACATACATACATACATACATACATACAGATACATACATACATACATATCTATCTATCTATCTATCTATCTATCTATCTATCTATCTATCTATCTATCTATCTATCTATCTATCTATCTATCTATCTATCTATCTATCTATCTATCTATCTATCTATCTATCTATCTATCTATATATATATATATATATATCTCGATATTTATCAAATAATATATAATAGGTAACTATATATATATATATATATATCTCGATATTTATCAAATAAAACATAAGGGGTAACACTGTCATTTCTTATCATATGAAAGAAATGGGGTAACACTAGCGATATTTATGAATAAAAACATAAGGGGTAACACTGTCATATTTTTATCGGTCGTCATCAAAAAAAACATAAGGGGTAACACTGTCGTTTTTTATCAAATAAAACTTAAGGGGTAACAATGTCGTTTTTTTATCAAATCAAACAATGTCGATATTTATCAAATACAACATAAGGGGTAACATGTTACCCCTTATGTTGTATAAGATATAAAATACATTATTTGAATACGCCCCAAATTGCAACTAATAGATTTTTATTGATGCTGATAGACCTGGCCTACTTCAATATAAAAATAATATTTGCAATACAGAGCTGTAAGAAGCTTTCGCCAGAGAGCATGGCTTTCTGGTACTTCAACTGTCGCAAAAAAACGTTAATAACATGCAAATTAACTGATTAAGGACCTCCCATAGACTTTGAGCGACCGAGCCAGCCAGCGACCACAGCGGCTGAAAGCAGCCAGACGAGCGACCAACAACACAGCGACCGACGCGACCAATGCGACCTACGACGCGATCAATGCGACCTACGTCGCGACCAATGCGACCTACGTCGCGACGCACGTCGTTGGCCACTCAGAGAGCTCGGCCCTACTGGATAGTTCTGCGGTTGTTTCGCAGCTCTAGAGGACAGAATGATAATAGTCTTCAGATGGCTTTCTCTGGAGACAACGGGCCCCCCCGGAGACTTTAAGAAGGCTTGGTACTAACTGCGGAGTGTCACTAACAACAACAGCCATCTGTCGGTCCCACTACAATGGCACGATGGACTGTGAGAGACTGAGGTTCACTGAGACTGCCTCTGACATGGCAGCCGGAGTCTTTGCGCGTGTGTGTGAAACATTTCCTGACCCTTCTTTGCCGATGGCTTCATCCTGGCTGCTATGACTTCATCCCAGGGGAAACCCTGTTGTGCCACTTCTTAACTCTGAGCCCCTTCCCCTCTGAAGGCCTCTGAATGCACCTGCACCAAAGATATAGAGCTATAGAAAATAGTTTTCTCTATACATTAACTCACATTGCCAGTTGTTCCGGTCGGCGTCACTCGCATCCAACTGTATCCGGTGAAACACATCAATCCTGTCAGACCGTAATGGTGGCGGAAATTAATATTTGCAGTGTTTGACAGAGCCAAAGCATAGACAATGTGAATAAAGTAAGGACAAACCCGGAACAAATGCAAATCTCCCTATGGTTGGGAATTTACAAAGCTCCCCGGCCTTTAAAACACGGTCCAATCTACTTCCAGCAAAAAAAAGGGTGGTTAATCCTTTATTTATTAATAAAATATGACTGAGCAGTGCTCCCTGGGTGGTTCCTGACTTGCCTATTGTGCAGAAACTTGAAACCATTGGCATTCCTTTCACATGAATTGAAGCCATATCTCCGTACACAGGGAGCATTTGATGGTAGGTTTAACAGAGGAATCCCAAAGGCTCATTAGATGTCTTCTGGCTCGGGTGGGCGACTGAGAGATATCTGCAATTCAAATCGTGGATGACAGGCTCAAATAAGACATGGCTATTAATTTCCTGGGAAGTAGCTATGAAACCGGGCTTTAGCAAAGTTTTCGGAAACAAGGTACCCTGAAAGAAAGGGAATGGGGAATGGGGTCCGCGGGGACGGAGGTTCTGCCCGCCGTGATCGCTCTGGCCCTGGGCACACGGAGAAGGAGGGGACGGCGCCGATCAGGCGTATCATTATCGGCCGGCACAACCCTGCTGACGGGCCGCGCCAGGCGGCAACACAGAGGAGAACGAGGGTGCACACTGCAGAGGCAGAAAGCACCGCCTGAGACGCGCCCGCAGTCACCTGCTGGAGGTCCTCTGCCTACGATATGCAATTCAAATGTGGAGGCCTGGGTTTGTGTGTCAGCGGGGATGTGGCGCTCCCAGGTACGTGTATATATCGGTGGCTACATGGCCCCGGCGAGACGGCAGAGGTTGCTGCTGACTGACAGCAGATGGGGATGCAGCCCAATTAGAGTGAGGCTGTTGGAGGATGATGATAATGGCAGGCTTAGGGAGCCCCGGAGGACCAGGGGCAGAGGCAGGCGTGTGATGCCCACAGCTGTCTCCCCGGATCAGTTTAAACAGGCTGAGGGGGATCCCCTCGTACTCTGTGATGTGGCCCCGCGTCCACAGACATGCATTCTTTGCCCGGTCGCTCCCTCTCTCTTTCTCTTTGACACCTCCTTTCTCCTTTCTCATCGACCGCTGTATTCTTTGTGGTCTGAATTTGAAAAGTTTGCGCTGCTGAGCGGCGCATGGTGAAGTTATGGTGTCCTCTGTTGCTACCTGCGGCATGCCTCCGATGTAGTCAGCCATTATTCAAACACTTTCATGAAACTATTTTAACATTCTGACTACAATACAGCCCTTTGTTGGGGGTTGCATTGTATGCTTTTAAGTAGCCGGCAAACGAGCCCCATTGTATAATATCGTCTGAGTTCAAATTTGCGGCGACGGTGTGTACACATTTTCCTTTCACTCGATGTGTCTTTATCTTATTATTTTTTTTATTTTTTTTAAGATATCAAACCCGGAAAACGTCCTCAAGGTGGGTGGTGAGATTGGCTGACTATTCCAACTATTTCAGAAAGAATGTTTGATTCTGTCTCTGCTCCAGTATTAAACTGAGGATTGTGCTTGGAGGCGATCCAGACGGCTTGGTACACAAGAGGCTTCGTTTTGCAGGGCACGCTGCCCTGTGCTCCTAGCTTGGGACAATAGCATCATTCTTCCTTTTTCCTCCTTGGCATATTCTTCCTCGAGATACTCCTGGTAACTAAAACAGGCTGCCCACGCGGGGTGTAAAGGGTGACGCCAGTCCAACCGCCTTGGAAGGAAAAGACCCCAATTAAGTGAAGAAACATTTTACCTTTGTCTCCCTGTTGTATTGCTCTGCATTGCATCATTTAGTTGGTGAGAACAAATGACCTACAGGAATAAACTGTGTGTGTGTGTGTGTGTGTGTGTGTGTGTGTGTGTGTGTGTGTGTGTGTGTGTGTGTGTGTGTGTGTGTGTGTGTGTGTGTGTGTGTGTGTGTGTGTGTGTGTGTGTGTGTGTGTGTGTGTGTGTGTGTGTGTGTTTATGTGTGTATGCATGTACAATATACTTAACTATAATGTGTGTGTGTGCATGTATGTGTGTGTGTCAATGTCATCTCCAACCTAAACCACAGAATATGTAGTTTGTAGTTTAACCCCCCTCCCATTCATCATCTGGTCAATAAACCAGCAATACATGCGCTTCATACACTTTCCAGTAAGAAATCAGCATTTTTCAGTGAACATAAATACCTGCTAGAACTGCTGCCTCTGAAGCGATGAAGCTTGCCTGCGGCTATGTCACTGATGTTGCTCTGCCAATGAAAGGTCGATTTCGGAGCGACATAGGGACGAGGTATTCATCGTTCTTCTTTTGGGAGAACCGGGACGTTTACATTCCCTTCGCCAAAAGTCAATTCGGAATGTTGATTGTATCAATACGTTTTTCCTAACAAGAGAATTATGACAAATTCAAGAGGCTTTAAAGGTTATTGAAGCGTGAATGCAATCAATAAGTGAAAGGCAAACGAGAAAGATTGTCAAATAACCAGCAAGGGGGTCGAAGGAAGGAAGTGGTGCAATCCACCTATCTGAGAATCAGATCTCTATCTCATAAAATAGAGGTTATGAGCGAAATGCACAGGAACTTGTGTAAATCTTGTTAATGGCTGGGACCCCCACACTGAACCCCGGCCCTCGGGGACTCTGTGAGGGCCCACTGGTTGATGGTTTAATTGCCAAGTTCCTATCTCTTTCCATGAATTTAGATTAATTATTCTGACACCTTTTAGGACCCCTACTAATTACATCACGTCCTGCGGACCTCACAGCCCCCAAATTGATAATTTTAGAAGACCTTAATGCCCTAATTCAAATCCGGAAACAGACCGGGTGTCTCTATCTCACTCCCAACTCATTCTGAGCCCATGAACGGTGTGTTTTTATCACTCCCAGTGGTTCTACGACCCCATGCAAATTGAACAAGCCTTTTGAAAATCTTTTTCGTCTGTCTTATGCCTAATTGATGGCATTCACGCTACAATGAACCTTTGGAATTGACTTTTCGGCGAAGCGAAGCAAGCACATTCTTTGGTGTTCCCACACAGAAACGAGCGTGCCAAGTCCGTCCACAGGAAGCTGAATAAATATGTCAACCAAGAGTCCCTTGAAAATCTACATTTCAGCTGAAGGAACATCATCCCTTCCATTAAATAACACATTACATAATGGCTCCGATGACAACTCAATGCAAAGACAACGATGCAAACAACATGCACGACGCATGGTTTAAGCGATAGCAGCGTCCATAGCAATCGCCCTGACAACGATAGGAACCGTCGCATTAACTGACAAACCAAACATCATATGGATTCACTGAACAAAGATTATGAAAATTAAATGCTAATTTTGTGCTAGAAATGCTATCAAAGCACAATTGAATGCCGAAAATATGTCAAAGTCTTGCACTTTTCCACTGACGATATATTGAAAGTAATCCATTTTTTTTTGGCAGACGTGACAGAGTGCTTCTTTCTTTGACCGCTCATATGGATTGTTTCGATGTTGTTCGATGTTGTATCGACAAACAACCTATTCTGTTGTTTGCTTAACGAACAGGCTGACATGTGTGAATACACTTTATGCACAAAATCTACAATATGTACGTGTGTATGTCTATGTGTAAATGTACCTAGTACAAAACCCACTGAATACATCTCAGGCTCTCAGTTTCTACATGACTCCAAGGTCCCCATGCCCCCAGTGAAGATCTGCTCCTCGCGGAGGTGAAGGTTGAGGCCCTCTTATGTCTGACAGCCACAATCCCCTCTCAAAACGCTTGTGCTCACACACTAATCATCCCCCGAGGCATAATTGAGCGATCCAACTTTATCCTGAGCTAATTTATGTGTGCAGCGGGAACCCAGCTTAAAGAGAATCCCACCGTGTCATGTCTGTGTGAGGTATCTCTGCTCTCCCCGCCCAGCCCCGGGACGGCCTACAGCCTCGTATGTGGAGATACACCATATCTTATTCCCAGGCTTTAAGCCGAATATAAAATAGAATATAATATAAGCATATCAATATAAAAAAGTAGAAAAGTATCTTTTTGGTTCCAGATATATTTAAATTCCCTGTAGAGCCATTAGATGTTTACCCTTCCACTATTTGCCCCCTCGGAAAGGTAATTATGATGTTGAGATAATCAATGAGTAGTTCTAATCTGTACTTCCCGTGACTTTTGTTGCTCAAAGGTCATCGGTCGGTTTCATCTGTGACTCCAAATTCAAAGCGTTCAAGGAATTCACTGAAGTGGTTTAGTACTGGTGAACTCAGCCTTTAATTACCCCTCGAGATATCCCAGTGACGGCCTGTGATGATGAAGCCCTGTTGGGCATGCAGCAGGAGCGAACAGGGGAGGAGCTGGATGGCTTACAGTGTTACAGACTGACGGGCTCTCCTCGGAACAGGCTCGGTGTGGCCTTGTCTATGTACGACTTTCTGCCAATAGGAAGGGGCGGCACACACGCATGTGCACGCATACGCACGTATGCACACGCAAGCACGCACCCACGTGCCCACACACACACACACACACACACACACACACACACACACACACACACACACACACACACACACACACACACACACACACACACACACACACACACACACACACACACACACACACATGAAGTGAAGTGGAACCTGTTCAACCATTGCAGAAGTATGTACAAAATAACCTCAAATACATTGAGTGTTATTCGCAAACTTAAGTTTCACCAATAAAATGTTTCACTAATTGACTCGCTCAGGTATATATTTACCTCTTCTCTTCCGGTATTCATTGAATTTGTTTTGTAGTCAAGGGTCTCAAAAACAATTATCTCCTCTGCTGTTTGAAGAAGTCACAGACTGAGCACAACAGCAACCTGACAGAAAGTGGTTATTTGGAAAATTAAATGAATTATGAACGTGAAGAAAAGCAATTTAGTTTTGCATTTCCGGCTGTCATTCTCATAAATCATCTGCTGCCAAGAAATAACTAATTTGTGTTGTTACTGTGTGCATGATGGATGATCAGACTCTCGGATTACACTGAAGAGAAGCCCACACTTAAGCAGTAAAGCATTACATTTAACCTTCCAAACATCTTGAACTCAAGAGCTTGCACTTTTGAAAGCCGAAAGTCTCTAGGTGGAAGAGCACAAGACTCCCCCCGCCCACTCATACCAAACACACCTTCTGCTTCTCCCTTTGTCTCCCTATGAGACTCTGTCTCCCCCCCAACACTATGCTGTTGTTCCGTACTTCCTGTTCCCGGCACTTGACAAATGAATGATTGGCAGGTGTTGTTGACCATGATAATAAAGAAGTGGGGCTACGGGCTTATTAGCTCATCACATGTAAGCGGCACTGGGATCGGAATCCATCTCCTGTCAGGGAAATGTAATCAGACACGCAGATTTATGCTGCTGGTGTT
>OLKM01000383.1:166640-181640 GCA_900291075.1 Melanogrammus aeglefinus | reverse complement strand
TTCAGTTTTACATAACTCTCCCTGACACAAATGGCCTGTTTTGTTCGTTGGCGAGCCCCGGTGGCAAGAAGGACGATGTAGAACAGCAGTGCGAGTCGGAAGATGCAGTGAACTTTCCGATCTCTCCACCTTAAGACGGACAGTTGTTCTTCAGTTCCTCTTGCTGTATGTATCACCAGTTGAAGGATAGTGCAGCAGCAGCATTACTCTGTTTGTTAAACCCCAGATACCATCACACACAGGCCATCTGTCTCGGCACCCATTCTTCTTTGTGTGTTTGCGCCCCATTCCTCCGCAGAGCTTCCAGACAGCAGCCCTGGGTAGTGGGTGTGATTCCCTAATAGCATCCAGTAATCATTAACCCACATCTAATCACACTCTAAATTGGGTGAACAAGGCGACAAGCCTCCTCACTCATTTTAACATGTGCTTACTTCTGCTGCCTGGTAAACGCGCAACGTGCTAAAACATATGCACTGCAGCAGATGCTGTGATCATCTGTATTGTTAGGCAAATCATCGGCATAACAATAACACAATAATATTTAGGATGATACTCATTTTACCTAAATTGGCTCCCTCGCAACGTGTATAATTAATATTTTAACAACATAAAAAAACGAACAACAAATTTCAGCAAAATGCAAAGAAATAACCAAAGACGCCAAAGAAGTGCATGTTTTTTTTTATATATCTACTCAAGCTAGCAGCTAGCCAAGCTAGGGCAGGCCTTTAGCATTGCGTCACACCCTTTTTCAGATTCAGATTCAGACAACTTTATTTATCCCCAAGGGGCAATTCGGTTTAGCAGACTCAGTTTCATTAAAAGACAAATAAAAGAAAGAGAAGGGAGACAAAAACAAGTTCATATCAGGTAAACAGTATGTGGCACAGACTCTCACCGCACGTTGGTAATAATAAAGATAATTTTTTGTACCTCAAGGGAGGATTGCTGCGTTCAACATCAGAGGATAAAGTATCGCTGCCCAGACGTGTTAGTTAGCCAGCTAACATAGTACTGATAATACACTATAGATTGGGTGTATCTGAGCACTACCTTGTTTGTTACATAGGGGTGTCCACCAATACTCTGGTAATATGCTGCCCCTAATGGTGAGGAGGACTCATTTGAAGAAATCGTACACATTGCACCATTAAGCTATTTTTCAATCTATCAGTCTATCTATCTAGATGGTTGGCTGTCTGTCTGTCTGTCAAAACACTGCATTCACACCAACACCCACTTGACAGCTATAGGGAAACACAAGCATGTACCCCCACTTAAGTCATGGAGTCTCTCAAACTAAACCTTTCACATTCTGCCCAAACCTACCCCCCCCCCCAACACCCCACAACACCACACACAACACACACACACACACACACACACACACACACACACACACACACACACACACACACACACACACACACACACACACACAACACACACACGCATACACACACACACACACACACACACGCACACACTCCCTTCACACACACACACACACTCCTCCCAAACATCCCCTTTCTGATGTTAGCAGGGATGAATGTCATTTCCCTGGCGCACGCACACACGCGTGGACGGACGATGCTAAATAATTCCACTTGTGCATATTTTAAGCCTAGGCGAATGAGGGCGGTAAATGAAAGGCGGGGAAGAGCGTGAGCGGATAGCTTAAGTTCCAGCAGGCTGCTGCTGCCGAACCGCGCTGCGGCAGGGCTCTGGGCCTCTGGGCTGCTCCCGGACAGCGGGAAGGAGATAAAGTCGTCATTAGGTAGAGAGAGAGAGAGAGAGAGAGAGAGAGAGAGAGAGAGAGAGAGAAGAGAGAGAGAGAGAGAGAGAGAGAGAGAGAGAGAGAGAGAGAGAGAGAGAGAGAGAGAGAGAGAGAGAGAGAGAGAGAGAGAGAGAGAGAGAGAGAGAGAGAGAGAGAGAGAAGAGAGAGAGAGAGAGGAGAGAGAGAGAGAGAGGGAGAGAGGGAGAGGGAAGGAGAGGAGAGAGCTAAGAAGGAGAGAGAGAGAGAGAGAGAGAGAGAGAGAGAGAGAGAGAGAGAGAAGAGAGAGAGAGAGAGAGAGAGAGAGGGAGAGAGGGAGAGGGAGAGGGAGAGAGAGGAGAGCTAGAGGGGAGAGAGAGAGAGAGAGAGAGAGAGAGAGAGAGAGAGAGAGAGAGAGAGAGAGGAGAGAGAGGAGAGAGGAGAGAGAGAGAGAGAGAGAGAGAGAGAGAGAGAGAGAGAGAGAGAGAGAGAGAGAGAGAGAGAGAGAGAGAGAGAGAGAGAGGGGGAGAGGGAGAGGGAGGGAGAGATCTTTTCCTTGACTCCTCTCCTGCTCTCGCTGAATCTCTTTGAACTCGCAGCCAATTTCGCATGCCCCCCCCCCCCCCCCCCACCCCGGTGCCGCTGGAGTTCTTACCCCCACGCTCCACCTCTCGGCGGCCGGTGCCCGCTCGCTGGCTGGGCCCCCTGCCCCTGGATGATGGGCAGGACATGAGGAGGCGGCGGTGACACACCTCTCTGCTCCAGGTGGCCCACCTGTGGCCCGCTTCCTTCCCTTGATGTACGGTCTGTTCTGGAGGCAGCTCGCGGCTCCCAGAGGTGATCGAGGCTTTAGCCACTGACCCTGGCGTGCCATCGGGACGTTTTTGTGGTATAAATGTCCGGAGCAAGACGCCTGCTTAATGTTGTTGCGGTGGGATTAAAGTGCACTTTGTGTTGTTTTTACTCTGATAGAAAATTGCATTGATTGCATTTCTTTTAGTTATTGATCTGGGATCCAGCGCTTGTCCTATGCTAGCGCAGCACACGAACAGGAAGCAGGAACCACAAGGGGGTGGAGTCACACTTCGCTCCCTGTTGAGTGATGCAGATATTGTTCCAAAGAAGAACTCAGTTTTGCGAGTGAATCAGTCATTCAGAAGGGGATTTTAATGTGTTCTTCTTCACTGGCCGCTCTTAAAGTTTTTATCTCGTCTTCCCGCCAAGAAACGCTTAGACGTGAGTCATCTGAAGGCTGATTTGTGTGTGTCTGATGGCTTGTGTGATTCTGTTGATAGAAACACACAAACTCAGAAACTTATATCAAAGTATTAGGTGGCAAATCACTGTGCGATATAACTTCAAGCCTGCCCGTAGCTGAGTGCTAGACGGCGGAAGTATATTAGTTGACAAAGTGCCAATCAAACTTTTCATCTTGCAATCTGAATGAGTTGCTTGAGTGAGTCGTTTCAATACACATTGTCAGCTAATGGGGTTTGAGCCATTCTGAGGACACTATGACTTGTCAAAACTACTCCAGTGTTGAAAGGAAGAGTGTAAAAACAGAAATATCCATCACTGCTATAGATTAAATATAATTTGGGAAGATTTCCCAATTCTGTTGGCGTTGGGGGGGGGGGGGGAGGCATAGCATACTTCATATGCCATATTTCACCACATTCAGTCTTTATAGAACATCTCTGATAAATGTTATTTTATATTGGGACAGAGTTACTGCTGACTTTTGGCAAATCGCAACTCATAACTCAGTCGAATCTCCCGTCCATGTATGAAATGTACCTCAAGGAAAAACTTGGGGGGAATCACAAATCCATCCTATGAATTAGATGGGTAATGGGAGGCAAATTGTGGCCATCTCATTGATGCTAAGGTGAGAAAGACTTTGCTGATATATGGCTGTATAAAACATTTCCCCCCAATGGGATTTCATAGAAAATTGCAGAAGCCTGTATTACCATGAGGGATAAATCCTCATCTGAGTGTGATGCCACGCTGGGGCGAAGCATAAATTAGTTTAAAAATGGCCCGAAGCGAACGGCCATCTGAGGTTAACCTCCTCATAAACAATTATCAGACACAAGAGAATACATCAGCGGGATGATGAGATGAAAGATGCAGCGCCGATAAAAATGAAGCCAATGGTGTAGAAGAAAAAGAGAAAAAAACATGTGGATTGTTAATCTCTGTGAAGTCATGTGACAAGCACACCAAAATGAGCACGGTGTTTCCGGAGAATGGATGGGGAAGAGAAAGGATAAATTCAGCTTGAAAAAACAATTTTGCACTTGCGGTGCAAACCTGTCAGTTTTATCCTCACACTTGGTCCGATTTGTACAGTATTTACAGTCCTTTTCTTCCATATCTCTTTATTTATCTCTCACTCCTTCCAACGTATGAGCATTTTACATCACTCCAATACCCTCTGTCAGACAGCGAAGCAGCCTCTCCTTCCACCTAAATAAATACATCCGCAGACGCAGACGCACTAAATAAACAACCATATCTGCATCAATGTGTGCGTTGTCTGGCTGGGGGCTGGACCAGACACTCTTACATTAGCACAAGGCGGACAAAGCAAACCTTCCGGATCCCACTTTCACTTTGGTTTCCATCTAAAAATAAAAAGTGCCCAGGGACCGCGGCGGGCCGAGGATGCTGGGGCACTCTTCCTCCCACAGAGAAGGACCTTTTTCTTTCTCCTCTGAGTGTGCCGTGGCTCGCTGGATAAGGTGTCGAATACAAATGCTGCCATTAAGTGTCTTCCAGCAAAGGGTTTTAAGTGGCCCGGTGCTGGTGTTGGCTCCCACCTCATGTTCTACTTCAATCTCTATCTCCGTCTATCTGTGTCTCTCGCCTTCTATTTCTTCGTCTATCTCCCCCTCCCTTTGTCTCTCGCTCTCTTCTCCTGTGTAAACCTTGGCTGGTACATTCCTTGAAATCCCTGACGGAATTGTCCCTTTGTCTCTGTTCAGAGACGGGAATCACTTCAATCCCAGCATAGCGCATACGTATCTCAGGCGCCTTATATATTCAACATCTAAATGTAACCTCCATTGTTTCGTGCTCACCCGGGCCCAGAATATGCTCTTGAAGAAATCTGATAAGTATGAAAAAGGGTAGGAAACAATTACAATGACCTACATCCGGAAAAACCCTGATAGAAATTATTTTCGATCCTAAGGGATGAGCTCTAGGCCGCCACCAGCGCTCAGGAGAACTCACAGGGGGTCTGGAAACATGGGGTTCCCATCCACGCCCTGGGACGCGTCATCGCCACCCTGGGAGGGGTGGCACTCGACGGGGGTCCCAGTACTAACATTACTCTGTTGACCTGTCATGTCATGCTTTACTTTGAATCGCCACTAATTACTCAATGATCCTAGATCTCACACAATATTTTTGATACTTGATTCCACATGATATTGCTCAGTGAAGTTGAACACACCAAGCCACCAAAACCCCCTTGAAAACTTTCCTTTTAAAAGACATATTAATTGTTTTGTGTAGATTACGAAACTCGGCATGTGGATTCTTTACCGATCCAGAAGCTGATCCTCATTAATTCGTTAGGAATTTCTTATTGGAATTTCTTATTTGTAACCCACAGCAGACAATTCTCATTGCGTGTGCCCTGATCCTCAAATAAAATAATAAAATAATACACATACAGATATCTCCTGATCCACAAATACACATTTGAGTGCCTTGTAAGATAATGTCCGAACAAATATTTAATCATCCACAAAAACAAATCCCCTGTCTTGTAAATGTTATCTACACTCACTTTAACATCTTTGTGGATAGCATGACTCTTGAGTTGTTTGATTATGTTTGTGGATTTTTCTTCACACTGCTGTTCTGTAAAATAGGGATGCAAAACTTTATATTGGACTTGCATATACAGTAAGAACCAACAGAAGACGAGTCACAATCCACAAATATTGTGCTTTGTGTAATTATTTCCCGATCCACAAAAATATTTGTTTAGCTTTTGTCTTGATGATATCCAAAAATACTTTCAAAACATAATTTTAAAGTTTTCTAGTGGTACACTTTCAGAACGAGTTTATAAACTCATTTTTAGATCTTGTTGAGTTTGGTGAAGTTGTATCCCAACTGACTCGTAAAATAAAAAGGTCTGTAAAATATGGATGCACATAGCATATACCTGGAGATGGAGAAATGCAGATACAACACAGTGAGTTGAAACCTCCTAAATTATATCAGCACAAATATTTGACAATCAAAAAATACATAACATTTACTTTTGTCTTTCAGAACAGAAATGAACACATGACGAGTCTATACGTATTTGTCAATCTTGTCGTTTTGTCCACTAGCCCAAGAGGGTGTCATGCTGATTTAAGAGCTGCTGTTTTATTGTCTTGGTCCGATAAGAAGAGTTTAAATAAAAACTCTTCTCTTATCCAAACATTAGCAGAATGTCTTTTCCTAATGTTTGCACTACTAACATATTTGCCGTTTCATAAGTGGAGGGCAACACTAAGTGAAAGAATCATGTTCTCCTAAGGGTAATACCTTTGCACGGAGGTTCAGCAAGTACTTTGGTGTCACAAGATTGTGACACTACATTATGCAAGTAGTGTATTATTGTAAGTAATAGGTATAACATATAGCGGTGGCTTTGTGGGGACTTTTGAAGTTGGGGGAAGCCACACATGCACAGCTGTGCACACCTGTGTTCGAAATCATTCCCTTTTCCCTCACTATTCCCTATATAGTGTTCAACGAGAATTCGGACACTACGCTCAACATTTCTAAGCGTCATTTTCGTCAGTAAATGCGTCGGGTATTTGTGTGACCCAGACAGACGCGCCCATATCATGTAAACAAACCGGGCACTCACGAGGAAAGCTGGAGGTTGTATTGATGTTGAATGTTACATTTCCTTGATCAAGTTTTTTTAATTAATTTTGAATGTTAAATATTCTATGTTAAATCCCAAATAAATTGTTGACATTTCTAAACGAAAGCCGGAGGCTGCATCGTTAAATGTATTCGTTCAGCTTCTTCTTCTGCTCTGGAAAAACACGACACTGTGGTATACATTGTGGTATACATTGTGGTATACATTGTGGTATACATTGTGGTATACATTGTGGTATACATTGTGGTATACATTGTGGTATACATTGTGGTATACATTGTGGTATACATTGTGGTATACATTGTGGTATACATTGTGGTATACATTGTGGTATACATTGTGGTATACATTGTGGTATACATTGTGGTATACATTGTGGTATACATTGTGGTATACATTGTGGTATACATTGTGGTATACATTGTGGTATACATTGTGGTATACATTGTGGTATACATTGTGGTATACATTGTGGTATACATTGTGGTATACATTGTGGAAACTGTTTAGTATTGCAATTGTTCATCGTTGCACATTAAATTGAGAAAAGATTTGTTTTTATAGAAAAAGTCTGAGCCTTATTCGTGTTATTTACTCTGAGCAACAACTTCAAACTGTTGCGGTTGCAATTGATAAATTTTGTACATGGAGAAAATATATTTTTTAAAGAAAGTCTAAGCCAATGTTATTTATTTTTATTTCTCCATTTCAGAATCTTGTATTTATATTTTTGAGCAGAATTCTAGCTTTGTATTGTCTAATGTTCCTATTGTTAAAAGCACACAATGAACAACAGTTTTCTTACTGTACCGAAAATGAACCGAACCGTGACCTCAAAACCGATGCACGTACCGAACCGAGATTTTTGTGTACCGTTACACCCCTAATTTCTATGTATTTGTCCTTTGTTCATGTGTGTTTGTTTGTGTGTTGTCTAATCTGGTATCGACCTACGTTTTCTTTGGTTATTTTAACTTTTTGTTCAATGTCTTCTCCAATCTGTACCAGTCTACGACTGACGTTAAGGACCCCCTTGACACAAGATGCTCTCCAGGGATGAGTCCTAATAACAAAGGTCTACCTCCAAGGCTCACAGAGGATATTGCTACGCTGCGGCAGTCGGTGACAGTAGAGACTGAAAGATGAAGAGCAGTCAGGTTGTGTCTGTCACAGGGGGGAAAACAAAAGACGCGATACGAGGGGGCTGGTGTTTTATTTACCGCGACAGCGATCATTATCTTTAACCTCATTATTCTCAGGGAGCTGTGCTGGGTTTCTTCGACGGAGAAATCCGCTCCCCCGATTGCGTTGCCGAGCTCTGCTGCTCTGTTAATCGCTGTCGCCTGATTATGAATGTGGCTATTAAAGGAACAGCTGTAGCAGTCTGCAGCAGACAAATCTGAGTTTCTCCTCAAAGCAGACTGATCATTTGGTAGTGCAACACAGACGCACCACCCTGCCTGGCGCACACATACACAAACAGAGAGTCTCAAACAGGCGCACACACACACACACACACACACACACACACACACACACACACACACACACACACACACACACACACACACACACACACACACACACACACACACACACACACACACACACCCTCCAGCCAACACACACATTCATAAACAGACACTCACACACAGGCACACGCACGCACGCACGCACGCACGCACGCACGCACGCACGCACGCACGCACGCACGCACCCACGCACGCACGCACACAGACACACATTCATAAACAGACACTCTCACACAGGCGCACACACACACACACACACACACACACCCTCCAGCCAACACACACATTCATACAGACACTCTCACACACACGCACGCACGCACGCACGCGCACACCACACACACACACACACACACACACACACACACACCACACACACACACACACACAC
Organism: Melanogrammus aeglefinus; assembly: GCA_900291075.1. Classification (NCBI taxonomy): domain Eukaryota; kingdom Metazoa; phylum Chordata; class Actinopteri; order Gadiformes; family Gadidae; genus Melanogrammus; species Melanogrammus aeglefinus. Next base: position 173,055 of record OLKM01000383.1, on the reverse strand, counting down.
ACACACACACACACACACACACACACACAAACCCTCAAGCCAACAAACACATTCATAAACAGACGCACACACATACAAGGAGACACTTCACCTATCAAACACACATTAATCCAGCACACACACATACACACACACAAGCACACGCACAAACAAACAAAGACACCAAGACATGCATCAAGACATGCAGACACACGTTCACGCAAACACAAATGTGTTTCTATGTATATATGAATGTGTATGTATCTAAACAGAAATGTCATAAAGAACTGTGCGATCTGTGCCGTCTCTACTTAGTCAGTGTATTTATGGCAGAGTTGAGACTTATGCAGCGCGTATCGAGGAGCTATCGTCTCATCACGCTCCATGTGAGGGTCCCAAGGAGTCACCGTGCTGGAGTCTCTTCTAACGTCAGCCATCAGAGCCTCCCGCCGCTGTTACGGCCATACATCTGCCCCCCCCCCCCCCCCCAGCCGTCGCCGTTTCATCTCCTATGCAGATGCAGACCCGCCGGAGCCAGTGATCATTCATCAGGAAACCGTCTCCAAGCGGGAGCTGCTTCTGTCCTGCTTATTCATTATTCATCCCGGAGCTCCAGTCAGGGGCCGCCCCGACACTGCCCCCCCCACACCCAGCCAGGAGCGCCGTGCCCTGAGTCCGGCCTCCGTCTCCAAGGGGCCCTTGATATTTGTTGTTGTGCTCTGTGCACATCGTCTTGTTTATCCGAAGCGGCCCCTCGCTCCAGAAACAAGGTAGAAGCGGCTCCCTCCTCCACGTTACGGCTATTCCTGCTGTAATTTCCCCATCCTGCGGATTGATAGAGAGCCCTGTCTTCGGCTAATTAGATTGTTTATTACCGGGCCTCGTGATGAAGCGCTTGATACCCGGCAACTGACACACGCTCGAGCCGGCAGAGGAGGGTAAGCGGAGGCAGCGCCGGGGAGAGATGCAGCGTTCCTATTAAAAGCAGCCTCGCGTGATGTTTCAGCCCCGCCCCCCTCATGAATAAGTCCAATATACCAGGACGCCTATGGAAGGGCGTGGATAGATATGTTAGGCCGAGCGCTCCGTCCCGGCACTTCGCTGTGTACAGTATTTAATTCAAATTACACAAAGCGAGCCAGAGCATCAAACCGACATCTTAACCCCGGCTGAGCGAGAGGAATTAGCTTTCCGGTGCTGGGCTGCACCCAGAGTCCGTGAGCCTTCCTGGTGTCTCGCCTTGAACCCTGGAGGAATGCGCCGTCTCTGTATTATTATTACCACTTCAAAGAGCCGTTCGCTTCCCTGGGTGTCTACAACATGCATTTAGAGATCCATCTTCTTCCACCGGCGTGATCCACCCCCCCACCCCCCCCCCCTTCAACCCCCCACACCCCCCCCCCCCCCACCACCTGAAGCAGGATTCATGTTATTATTGCATAAACAAACCTGTGGACGTGGGGTACACCAGCTCTGCTATGTTTCCAGGCAGCCATTTTGTAGCTTTTTTTTCTCCGCTGCTGCTGATTTGATTTGTTTCCAGTCACGCGTTTGCGACGGCCCACCTCTCATCGTTCAGTGGGTCGCGTGTGTGAAAGACTTACAGAACACCCGATTTTTTAAAATAAATAACACAATGTCAATAGTGTTAGCTGCTCTTCCAAGTCAACGGGTTTGTGTGTGAAGTGCATTCTTCTCGACGGTTCGAGATCAGGAGCCTTCTCTTCCTTTTGTGTGTTTTCTGAGCTCAAGGATGTGTGAGGTTTATAAATAGAGCTTGGGCACATTCCCTCCAGCCTGTCATCATATGTAAGTGGGGCGTTGGCTAGGGCCCGCAGGCCCCCCTCACAACCCCTCATAATACTGCCAGTGGTGCAATTTCCCCAAGACCCCCAAGGGCCAATAATTCTCTTTGTAGGTTCGCTGGCAATTTGTTAAGCGGAGGAACGCGGAGACACAGGAAGAGGGGAAGAATTACCACCGAGCAAGTAATTGCTCCGAACCAGATATTCTATTGGATTTCAGGGCTACCTGAACCACTTACCTTTATTATCTCCTTATAATCTAGCGGTGTAAATCAGCGGTATAGAGAGGGCAAGATGCCGCTGAAAGCAGCACTCCACCCTTTACCGCTTCCTCCACCCAGCCCAGGCAAGGCGCGGGGCTGGTTCGGATGTGACGGCACCCTTATGCTGAAGGAGTCAGGTATATTTCCCCTTTCTTTTACTGTGTTTCATTGCTTTTGTATCCATGCATAAGCTGAGCCTCAAAGCTCAGAGCCCCCGCCAGAGGAAGTTCTGCTCTCTCCCACAGAGAACACCGATGCTGTTCTGCCTGGAGCAGCTCGTTGGCAGGCTGTGATTGGGTGATGTGCTGATATCAAGGACCGATATCAAGGACTGATATCAAGGACATCGACCGGCGCGCGGGAGGATCTGTGTGGAACGCTGTCCAATGTGTAAACATTGGACAGCGTTCAGACATCAAAGATATCAAACTGAATTCATCAGGCCTGATTTCATTGTGTGCGTTCCATCGGTCTGAATCAAACCAAATTCATGAAATCTAAAGGATCATATTTATGGGAAGCTAATCTGAGAGTATTGAGTCAAACCAGTATAGTATAATGGAAATAGGGCCGCTGGTTGATTCGTCATAATACCTTATAAGGGATAAATTATTCCTAATAAATAAATACATTTTTTAATGAAATAACTCATTAGGCAAAATCACTGAATAGAAAACATTGACCCACAAAGCAACATGTGCGTAGGCTATAGTAATGTGGGCCTACTCATTGGTTATCCTGACTGTTAGCTACCTTTTTGATTTCTTTACTGCAGATGTTTTCTACTTTGTTTGTTATTCTGGCATTCTGTGTTCCCAAGTAAACCTAAAATAGAAATGATGTATGAAGTCCGTCAACGAACATGGTTGTGATCGTGATGAGGTGTAGAAAAATGACAGTTGTTTGTTATTATGATGATTTGTATTATTTCTGTTTGGGTATGCCAGCTGACCAATCAGAGCAGACCGGGCTTTACTGGAGGGGGGGCCTTAAAGCCAGACGTTCCTAAAGAAGGTTGAAAGCGGATCTGCTGCAGTGAACAGAGAATAATAGAGAATAATAAGGTGTAATTTTAACATTAAAACATTTAAACCTGCTCCAGTAGAACCCCCAACTAAAATGATTACCTTCAAAAGTGCCATTATATGACCCCTTTAATAACAGCATGCCAGGTGGGCGAGGAACAGACCGAGGTAATCACCTCTCCTTCCTCTACTTTAGTCTCGTGTTGTATCCACGGAAAATAAATGCTAAAAAAACTTGTTCTCTTCAGGGAGCGTGTATTATCTTTGTTCGATTCGTGCACAGGGACCAATGTGTGCAAATGCGACAGTAAGACAAACGCCTTCATCACTGCACTGACAGTTAACCATGACACATCCGTGAAAGTCAGAATCACATTTATCTCTTTTCCGCTACAAAGTCAATTATGCACAATCAACCTGTAATTGATTGTACGATAGTACGGGCCTGTTAATGATCAGGGTTAGACTTGCCTGAGGAGTAGCATGAAGGGAATTAGTATTCAAGTGACGGAGCGGATGTGAGACATTACTTTAATTCACCACAACTGATTTGATAATCCAACCACGATCCTTCCCATAGTATAGACAATGACAGAGTCAAACAGGTTATTAAACGTCTTTAGCAAAACTATTACTCCCAAAGGTACCACGTCTTGTTTGCTCACGCGAAGATTCAATAAACGCCAGACGATATTCAGATTAAAGCCACCGTACATCCATGGAATAAAAACGATTCTGTACATTGAAACGAAAAGACGAATTAAAGCAGCAGCTTTAACTCAAACCCTCCCTGTTCTCCGTCACGTGATGCGTGTGCGCTCGCCGTGCGACTCCAAGGTGACATGAGACGGCGGGAGACACCTCCTCATCGCGGGCGTGACATTAATTAGTGCGTCAATTTCAGGCGTCCTTGCCTTAATTTTTCTCCCTAATTGGGGATGATTTAAAATTTGGAAAAGTAGCAGAACTCCAGTTAATGAAGATTGACACCTGTTATGTTACCCCCCCCCCCCCCCCCACCTCCCTCCTCCTTCACCCCCCTCCTCTGTCACCCCCCTCCTCCACCTGCTGCTACTGCGACAGGGGAGGGGGGGGGTCAGCAGGTGGGAGGAGACGGAGACAGAGGAGGTTGAGGAGGAGATGGTGGTGGTGGTGGAGGAGGAGGAAGGAGGAGGAGGAGGAGGGGGAGGGAGAGAGGGAGATGGGAGGAGAGGGGAGGGAGGAGGAGAGGAGGAGGAGGAGGAGAGGGGAAGATTGGAGGAGAGGGGGAAGATTGGAGGAGAGGGGGGAGGAGGAGGAGACAGAGGAGGTTGAGGAAGAGAGATGGTGGTGGTGGTGGGGAGGAGGGGGAGGAGGGAGGAGGAGGAAGGGGGAGATGGAGGAGAGGGGGGAGGAGGAGGAGATGGAGAGGGGGGAGATGGTGGTGGTGGTGGAGGAGGGGGAGGGAGAAGGGGGAGATGGAGGAGGAGGGGGAGAGATGGAGGAAGGAGGGGGAGACAGAGGAGTTGGAGGCGTCTGCTGGAGAACGACTGCCCTTCTGTAAGGTCGCGTGAGTACACCTCTCCTGAGGTTGGGGGGGGGGGGGGGGGGCGCGTCTCCGGGGAGACGGGGGGATTAGCAAGGGGGGGCGGAGGGTGGGGGGCGGGGAGGCGTGGAGGGCTGGCCGGATGCCGCTCTGCAGGGCCAGAGCGATGTGTGACAGGAGCAGGAGCTCGTCCTCTGGCTGTGCTGCCCTCCGTGTAACAGCTGTCTTGCTTCCTGACTGATGACTTGATTTCATGACAAGAACCCAGCCGCCCCTCCTCGGCATCCTGCAGGGCCCCGCCGACGCAGTGCCCCGCCCTGCCTGCACCGGCACCCCCCCCCCCCCCACCCCCAAGACCAATAGCAATGTCCGTGCATGTCAAAGGGCCGTGCCCACGGGCATTGGGCTCTGACCCCAGAACACCCTGTCTCTGAGCCGCCGCTCTGGGTTTAAAACGCCGGCCTGGATGTAGACAGAAGATTAATTGCGCTCAGCAGATTGGTTTGTATTAAGCTACTAAGCACTGGTTAGTGTGTGTGTGTGTGTGTGTGTGTGTGTGTGTGTGTGTGTGTGTGTGTGTGTGTGTGTGTGTGTGTGTGTGTGTGTGTGTGTGTGTGTGTGTGTGTGTGTGTGTGTGTGTTTGTTTGTGTGTGTGCAATCGTTCCTATGGTGCAAACTTGTGTGCCAGCGTGTTCAAAACACACACACACACATACATACGCAGGCACACACACACCCACCCACACCACACCACTTCATGCACACACACACACACACACACAACACACACACACACACACACACACACACACACACACACACACACACACACACACACACACACACACACACACACACACACACACACACACAGTTGCAAGTATGTACACACTCACACACGAACTAACACCAAAAATAAACCCACTATCCAAATATTTACCATAGGTCCCCAAACCAAACTAATTGGACACCTCTGCGCTGTGACGTTACATAGCAGCTTAATTAAACGGGCTCAGGAGGCACGGTGCAGCCCTGCTTGGAGTCCCACGCCAGCGAGGGGGCAGGTAGGTGTCAGGCGCCCGGCGCCCGGCCTCAGCCCGACACGGCTCCTCATGAAAAGGCGCAGGGCGAACGCGTGTGGATTTGTTATGTGTGGCTGTGGGCAGCTTGAGGGGGGTTAGGCATGAGTGGATTAAAACGCCAGCGCACATCCGTTTCCATACTGTAATCCTCTTAGCCGGCCCTCCTAATACGTTTTATATCTCTTTTCTTTATCTCTCGACGATGGTAAAATATCAGATTAGTTTTCGAGCTTTGACTATATCTTATTACAACCTTATCTAACACTGAGGGGGTGGGGGCTCAGTGGAGGGTTGGGGGGGGGGTGTCCATGGGAACCGCGCAGCCGCGGCGGAGACGGGGGCCATGGCGCCGGCCTCAGACTAGCGACATGGCGCACTGGGTCACGTGGTTCCTCTACAGAACCCGTTATTTTATTCATTGATAGCCGATTGGTCTGTGGGTTAGGCTCTCGTGGTCGAAGCATCGCGTCGTTGACCACAATGTGCAAACTCCTTGTATGTTGTGTGTCCTTGCACTAAAACACAGCACTTAGCCTTGTGTAGCATCTTATCCTAGCTATCTTTGTGCACAGGGAATGGGTTAACCTAACAATTGTAAGTGCTTGGCAATTGTTTCTATGAACACCCTTGCTGTACCGACAGCGATATTTTGTTGTTTTGCTTTCTTCTGACAAATGAGAAGTCTTTCACCCCACAGTGGTGAAAGATGGAGTGATTATTTGCCCAGTGACTTCAC
>OLKM01000383.1:149140-161640 GCA_900291075.1 Melanogrammus aeglefinus | reverse complement strand
CTGCTGGTTCTAGTATCCCAGGGGCTAACCACGGTGTCTCACAGCGCCGCTGGTGGAGCTACGTACGAGAAGATGAAGGGGAGCGGTTCAACCTGACACTCATAGGGCAATGGACCCATCTCCAGGGGGGTACCGGTGGCATGTGTGTGTGTGGGGGGCGAGGGGGGGTTGTTACCTGCACCTCCTTGGACTGGGAATCAAATATATGTGTTTATATACGTTTAAATATATGTATATATATATATATATATATATATATATATATATATATATATATATATATATATATATATATATATATGTTGACGTATTTGTATATTTATATACATATATACATTCACAAGCACCAACACAAACACAAGTTTTTACAGTTAGTTTTCTAGAGTTTTCTGCAGTCGACTCTGAAGCCTTCAAAGGTTTACCTTGGAGAATGTGACAGAGTGACATCGCAACATAGAGTGAGAAGAGACGGACGCAGAGACACAGCAGAGAGGGCGCATGTGTGTGAAGAGAGGCAGGGAAGAGCGGGAGGGAAAAGGACACCAGTGGCCCGAGTGTGAGGCAGTGTGTGTGTGTGTGTTTGTGTGTCTGTGTGTGTCTGTACCTGCTTGTGTGTGTCTCCGTTGTGTGATCGGCTGTGTATTCGTGTTTTGTTGTTTATGTGCATGGATGCGTATCTGCCTATGAGTGGGTGCTTGTGTGTATGTGCACGGATGCATATGTGAGTATGTGTGTGTGTGTATGTGCCCTCGAGTGTGTACATGCTTGGATGTGTATGTTTGTGCATGTGTGTCTGGTTGTGTGTGTTTGCATGCATGGGAATGTCAATGGACGTATGCACGCTTGTGTGTGTGTGCATCTGTGTGTGTGTGTGTGCGTGTGCAGACAGTGTAGTCCACGGGGACTAGTCGGGATTTAGAGAATTACTGCAGCTAAATCACCCACAGCCGTTTGGAAAACACGTATCCAGATATGACATTAGATGGACGGATTAGGGGAACGGTATAAACACCAGCAGTATGTCTCTGGCTCTCCATGCCCTGCACGTTAACAGACCGCAGACCGACGCATTGACTTCCACCTGACTAACTGTCGTTTGACCTTTTCCTGCCTTCTTGCTGCCATGCGTGTGGGTGTGTGCGTGCGTGTTTTGCGTGTGTGCGTGCGTGGTGTGTGTGCATGTGTGTATGTTTGTGTGTGCGATCTAAACTCCGGTACCGAACTACAGCCGCAAACGCCAACCCGTCACCATACCTGAACATTGGAAAGAGGAGGGGATTAAATGGCTGCAGAAGCACTCATTAGTCTTAACTAGGAAACAGCTGTATACACTCCCAATGAGAGGAGTGTCTGAAGGGGGGGGGGATACGCATTGTGTTCAGGAGAGATGGTTATCAGGTGTCTAACAAGGGGCCCCGCCCAGGTCTTGTTTGCGGGGCTCTCAGCGGTTGCGTCGGCCATGTTGGGACTATTTATCAGGCTTGACGTTGAATAAGCACACGCGCCCCGGTGCGCCTAATTGACTGAACACCAGGTGAGCATCTCCCTCTCTCTTCCTCCTCCCCCGCACACACACACACACACACACACACACACACACACACACACACACACACACACACACACACACACACACACACACACACACACACACACAAGCGCACACACACACACACGCACACACACACACACACACACACACACACACACACACAGACACACACACACACACACACACACACACACACACACACACACACACACACACACACACACACACACACACACACACACACACACACACACACACACACAGCGCACACACACACACACACACACACACACACACACACACACGCACGCACACACACACACACACACACACACACACAAGCGCACACACACACACACACACACACACACACACACACACACACACACACACACACACACACACACACACACACACACACACACACACACACACACACACACACACAGCGCACACACACACATGCACACACTCCGTCTACCTCTCTATTCCTGCCCTGCCCGTGTGTATTGTGTGTGTGACTTTACGTCTAAAAGAAACGTGGTCCGACTCCCGACAAAGGAGGCTGATTTTCCTGCATGCGGGTAATCAGATAAAAATCAAATCTCTGGAACAGTATTGTGTCTCCATGATTGCAGCGATCACCGTATCGCTCGTGCACGGGGACGGAATGCTAAATATCAAGTCAAGTGTGGAAAAAAATGATCCTCCCATTCCGAAGTAACAAAGGAAAAACGTTGAATCAATAAACTCCATAGCTCAAATTAGAAATGTTAAAAGAATGAGCATTATATGATCATTAGTTTGACATTCAAAACCTGAGACGTAAGATTTTCGTGTGATTCGTCATTTTAACAGAACCGACTTTAAACTTGTTCAAGCCAACCCCCCTGTTCAATGGTGTGGTCTTTATTTTGTAGGCCTACTTGTGAATCGGGTTAGAAAATCTAACATTTTACTTGGAATATTACCTTTCAACACATTCAAAATGGGCTCCTCAAAGATCAGCAGGGGACTTTCTCAACTGCCAACCAAGTCTCTGTGGTGTAAACGTTGAAACAATCCCCCTTTTGTCTTTTTAAAGCAGTTAATCGTACATGTAAAGAGCTGGACTGGTTGAGTACTATACACCCAAGCTGTTATTAATGACCATCATTCATCACTGAATAATTATGAACACAAAGAACAAACATTCTTTGTGTGTGTGTCTACGTTTTTTTTTAAATAAAAAAAACGTGTCATTGAGGCTACCAATTATTGATTGCTTATTATATACTTCCAAACTGCATATCGGATCACAGCAAGCGTTTGATGAGCCATCGCGTTCAAACCGCCGTCAAACCACTTCAAACGGGGAGGTTGAGCGATCGCTTTCCCCCATTTGTCGTTCCCTCGCTCCCCTCCACTCTCCGGTGCTCATGTGGAGAAAGGAGTCAGAGAACAGAGTCCTTTTAAGAGCTCCCCTCTGGAGGAGGGAGATACTTGTTTTCCATAAATCTCTGCAACATGTGCAAAATGCAAACGAGGCCCAGTGAAGCCACTCGGCTCATCGTCCCTAGCAACTAAGGGGGAGACATCTTTCTTTTGGAATCCTTCGCTCAGACAAAAACTAAAAACAAAGTTCGCCACACACACACACACACACTCGATGTTCTTCCCACAAGGGGAAGAGGCGGTCCTGGAAGATGGAGAGGGAACGGGACGTTCAGCCCAGAGACACACCACCCCACCGTGGTCCAACCCAAAACCAAAACCGTCTTCAAACTGGTTCAAACGGGTTCAAACTCTGCTTCAACGCGACTCCGTCCGGAGGATGGCCGTTCAGCCGACTAAAGGCTCCGCCCCCTCTAGGAAGACTCCGCCCCCTCTAGGAAGACCCCGCCCCCTCTAGGAAGACTCCGCCCCCTCTAGGAAGACTCCGCCCCCTCTAGGAAGACTCCGCCCCCTCTTGGAAGAGTGCGGGCGTGATGATGATTGATACCTGATGGACAGGCCGGCTGTGGAACAGAGAGGAGGGCGTGCTGTCATTGACCTTACATTAAGCCTGTCTTCTCCTCAGTTCAATCCTCCCTCCCTCCATCCCTCCCTCCCTCCCTTTCTCCCTCCCCACCTCCATCTTTCCTTCCTCCCTTCCTCCCTCCCTCCCTCCCTCCCTCCTTTGCCTCTAGCAGGAGGAAGTCAACCAGTAGGAGTCCATCTCCTTTTGTTGTTGTTGTTGTTGTTGTTGTTGTCGGAGGTCTTGGTGGGCGACGTTTCACGCATGAGGACTTCCATAATGAGGTCGTCTTTCAGAGCACATCGCCATCACACGCTCGTTGCGTGTCACCATAGCTCGCTTTGGCCTCTGCTGTCTCCCGGCCGCTCCTGTAGGCTGGTGGGCCGCGTTCCAGCATGGGGGGGGGGGGGGGCAGGGGGGGTGGGCGCCCATAACACCTGCATCTGTCAGGGAGGGACGTGGGGGGGGGGGGGAGACTACTTTCCATGCAAAGCAGCAGTGATATCAACAGTGGGGCAGGGGAGGAAAGAAGTGACGTGAAATTAAATCAGTCAGTCTGTGTGTACTTTGAACCGCGCCGGTTCGAGCCACCGTATAAATATGCTCAAAGACACAGCAGGAGGACGGGAGAGCATCGCGGCCCTTAACAGCTTCAGCTTCTTCGTTTTATGTTTTGAGGCGCGGTAATGTTTAAGAAATGTCTGCATGCAGCGAAGGGTGCCATGTGTCTGCATACGTCAACGTGTTCTTATTATTTTAATGTGTTCATGTTGGTGGTGGGTTGGTGGGAGAAGGCTCCTATTGTCTCTGAAAAACGAGCCAGCGATTCGACGACGGCGGTTCATTCAGTAGTTTGTTGTTTATATTTCGTTGTGCGATGCGTTTAAACAAATGATGGCCATGGAAGTGAAACGGTAGAAAGCATCTGAACTTAACCGGAAGTCTTGAAATGTCTTGTGGACTTACGAGTGAGTCAACTTCTTTTCAGGATAATTGAAGAGAAAGCCTTTATTCAACTGAACCTTCAACTAAATACTAAAGGTTGGCAAACGAAAACATCAACCAGATCACATCATGGTTTTGTTTTGCCCTCGTATTCATTTCATCTGCTTTTGTTAAACAGTTTTAAAAGTTATGGAGCTTAATGTTTCACAATACATAATAAAAGTTCTTCACATCTATTTGTTATGCTGAAAAACAAAGTACTTTCGTCCAAAACGTCACACACTGCACCATGGTTATGCTGACCCCTTCTAAGACGCTCGGTCTACCAGTACACTACTGTTCAGCCAGGAGGGGAGACAACCTTTCTCTCGTTCTCCGATACTCAAACGGTGGGCAGCATCAACAATCTAAATCAGAAGCTCAACAAACAGATCATCCCCACAAGCACTCACAACGCAAGACTTATTCTGACAAAATCAATACTCAAGCACACACACCAACATTTACAGCCGGAAGCATGCTAGCGCAGGAGGAACATTACATCCAGCCTAACTACGATATGCCCCCCTGCTGGGGCAGACTACCGTTAAACTGTGGCTCCATGGTGCCTTGTTTATGGCAGCGTATCCAGACCTTTAAGGGGTAAAGTTATGCACTTCGATCACCGTAGCTCCGCAGTACAACCATCTGGAAGAGGTCCATTCCATAGATCAATAGAAGTGGAGTCTTAGGTTGAACTTTGACTCATCTCCGAGTCCGATGTTCTTGTCTTTGTCAAGAGGACGTATCTGGAGCAAGAAGTAGGACATCCAGTGGGGCTAATAGTGCTCGGACATACCGCTGCTCTCTGTTTCTGTCAAGGAATGTGAGTTGTATTGTATGAAAAGGAAAAGATGGCCCGTGATCAAGGTTCACTGTTAATTAGCAAGAAGTGGGTTTGGAAGTTAAAAAAAAAATAATAATTGAAATTCCCCACTTTACTGTATTTTAATAACTGATTGCACCCAACACATTCGCATTTATAATTGAAGTTTTTTTTGATAAAATTTGTAATGCATTATCATATTAAAATATATTCAGTTGTGGAGGGATTGGTGTATTTTAATATTAGGAGTAGATGTTTTTTTTTACTCAGAACTCGGTTTATGAAGGTCTCGTGTTTCCTTTAACTGAATATCTTAACTATTAAAATGTCTAAACACTGGGACAACATATTTTGGGGCGACACATCTTGTGATAAAAAATCTCTCTTTTAATACATTCAGAATAAATCTCCTCCGTGTATCTTATCTTCAAGACCATTTTAGGAATCGGGTGAGATTACGACCTGACGCTAGGTGTCACCCTTGTGACTTTAAAACCGACTTCCTCGAAAGGATTCGATTGAAGCGAGGTTCGCTGTGAGAGAGGGAGAGCGGGATGGAGGGAGAGACAGCAAGGGCATGAAGGAAATGCTGGCTTTGAGTGAGTGGAACCAGTGAGTGAGGGCCGACTCCTTTAAAGAAAACTGTTTCCACCCTATTTGAATGCAATACAAGTGGGAGATGGGCCTACATTTCATCATTCTTGATTTCTCGTTTTTTCATCGAACAGCCTAGGGCTTGTATGTTAGAGGTAAACGTCATCCGAAACGTTTAATTGATCATGCTAATAGTAGTTCCTCATGATTGCAGTCGCAGTGGCCCACAACATCAATATTGATCGTTTGATTTGCTGTATTGGCTTAGTGCTGAATGATTGGTGCTATAGGCTGTCATCAAAAGCGTGCGTAATTACATTGGAGTCATGCATATTTATTGAGAGAGACAGTGAGGCAGACAGAGACTCGGAGCGAGACGGAGAGGAAGGGAGGGGGGACACCCAAACATAAACCCATGTTAAGTCATCGGGTACAATCAGGTAACCCTAACCTAAACTGCCTTCAAAATAATAAAAGGCTGATTAATAACGTATAATAAAAGAAACGTGTGTATCAGTCATACTTGTGGGGTGGGGTCTTCAGACCGGCTGCGTGCCTCCGGTAGGAGTTGAGCGCGTCATTGGGCCGTGCGTAATGCTTCTGACGCTAGTGGACCTGAACGCGGGCTGCAGACGCACGGCCGAGCGGTCGGGGTTCTCAACTCAATAGGAACGCCTTGAATACGCGTGGCCCCTGTTTGGTTAGTAGCAGTAGGCCTACTACCGAGGTTGGTAATATTATGTATTGTGGTTATGTATATTTTAGAAATAAACGTTGACATTGTGGCTATCCCAGCAGCAGTGTGGCTATCCCAGTAGCAGTGTGACTACCGTGCGTCCATGAGTTTTTACCTGTCGTCCTCGTCTATAGGGGCTGGTGCATCATAATGCACCTTGGGTGTTTGCGTCGGTGATACTAAACACCATCACGTCCCACGACATGCCTTTAATGCTCCTTTAGTTTTGACGTGGAGGCGATCGTGGTGATGTCACGATGCGCTTCCTCAATAAACCTAAGAGCCAAACTGTCTCGAACTACATACTCAACAACTACACACACGCATGTAAGCGTCAACACACTCTGAGAATCGCACCACGGATACTGTATTAAAGAATGCTCATGTTTAGGTAAGGACCCCCCCCCCCCACCACACGCACACACACACACACACACACACACACACACCCCTACCCAGTGAGGACCCAGACACACACACACACACACACACACACACACACACACACACACACACACACACACACACACACACACACACACACACACACACACACACACACACACCACACACACACACACACACACACACACACACACACACACACACACACACACACACACACACACACACACAGCCTGTAGCCAACAGGATTAATTGCATACAGACGCCCCGACTGCAGAAGCAGCACAGGTAGTCAGTCGGCCAAGGCAAGTTTCACTGCTTTGCTCTGCTTTGCCCCACCCACCAGCAAATCCAGCCCTCCCGTGTGAGCCCTGATTGGCTGAGGGGGGTGCGGGTTCCGAGACGGCGGGGAGCTGAGCTGTGTGCTCGCCAGTGTGCGCCAGTGATGCGAGAGGAGCGCGTGTCGGAGTCAACTATACGCAGCCGTTTGGCACCGGGTGGACCTTTTTTTTGCCTCAATCTGGCGGGATGCTTTTCGGTTCTCCGCTGTGATTATTATTATTACGCATGAAATGATGTCGAGGCTGTAGGCTCCTGTCTTTTTTTGCCTCTACTCTTGCGCGTGGTTTCAAATATTTTCCGTGGATTTTTCTACCGAGGAAGGACTACCGAGTTGTGTTTGTAGCCAGTGTTCCCGATCCCGGGAGCCGAGGAACTTAATTGGGAAGTAAAGGCGTGAATACTTCAAAAGTCTGGAGAGGAGAGCGAATCCGCGTCGGCAAGGAGAAGATCACCGCGGAGCTGAGCTGTAGTCGAGATATTCCTGCAGCACCTGTGTTCTCAGAGCACCGGGACTTAAGATGCTGAATAATTCCGCGGTGGCAGATGATTTCTGAGATTTCCTCTTTAATCGAACGCGAGGGAGAACGGAGGAGTATCTCTCGTCAGCTCTTCTAACACCCCGACTGCATGTTGTGTGCAAAATGCGACTAAAAATGCTCCTGGCATCGGGGAGACTTTGACACGGACATTTGATCGACATTTTTTTCCCCAAACATCGGAGGACCGTTCTATTCCTCTACTCCTCCATAGGAATTTCTTTCCTTTTTTTTGTCTTATCAATTTTACGCGCCCCTAACATGGACATGTTATCGTCCGAGTGGCGCCTGACCCTGCTTTGTGGCTTCACAGGAGCCGCGCGTCTTTCCACGGGTGAACCTCTGCTCTGAGCACCCTCGCTATGCTCCACCGTGCCTGTCCTCCCCGGTGTCTTTCTCTCCTCCGCAGTGGACCACAGGATACGCTCTGCCCCCCAAAAGTAGAATGAATCACTTTCCTGAAAATTATCTCCACGATGGTTTTCTGAAGGAACGTCCGCTCCACATTTCATCGGACATTTCAATGAGTTGAGTAAGTGGGAACATTTTTGCCTATTTTGTGTGTGTGACATGCAATCGCGTGCGTAACCATCTTACGGTGCGTCTCAAGAGAAACTCAACAGGTACAATGCAATCCAGGGAGATGGAATTAATAAATATTGTTTTGGTTATCCTCCTGTTTTTGGTGGGGAGCGACGCAGTGATCAATCTGAAATACGGAATAAATGAAGAGATGAAGCCGGGGTCGGTAATTGGGAACGTAACAAAGGACGCACAGAAGCAGGGGTTCCAGATCGCACCGCAGCCCCCTTATTTACGGGTGATTTCTAACTCGGAGCCCCGTTGGGTGGAACTAAGTCCGGCGGGCATCCTTACCACCCAGATGAAGATCGACAGGGATGTAGTGTGTCGACAGAACCCCAAATGTGTCATTTCCCTGGAGGTGATGTCTAACTCCATGGAGATTTGCGTTATCAAAGTTGAAATTGAGGATTTGAACGACAACGCACCCCGGTTCCCCACGAGTCACATTGACATTGAGATCTCCGAGAACGCCTCCCCCGGTACCCGGTTCCCCCTAGAGGGGGCAAGCGATCCGGATTCGGGAGTATTCGGTGTTCAGTCATATTCCATCACCCCGAATGAGCTTTTTGGTCTGGAGATAAAGACCAGGGGGGACGGCTCCAAGATCGCCGAGCTGGTGGTGCTGAAGTCGCTTGACAGGGAGACCCAGTCCCACTACTCGTACGAGATCAGCGCAGAGGATGGAGGAGACCCGCCAAAGATAGGCGCGGTGCAGCTCAACATCAAAGTCACTGACTCCAACGACAACAACCCCGTGTTCGACGAGTCGGTGTACACCGTCAACGTGATGGAAAACTCCCCGGGCAACACGCTGGTCATAGACCTGAACGCCACGGATCCCGACGAAGGGACCAACGGGGAGGTGGCGTACTCCTTTAACAGTTACGTCACGGAAAAAACGAGGGAGGTGTTCAAAATTGACTCCCGGACAGGTGTTATCACGGTCCACGGGGAGCTGGACTACGAGAACGCGCAGATCTACGAGCTCGACGTGCAGGCCAAAGATCTGGGCCCCAACTCCATTCCGGCGCACTGTAAGGTCACCGTGAACGTGATGGATACAAACGACAACCCGCCCATCATTAACCTGCTCTCCCTGAACACGGAGATGGTGGAGGTGAGCGAGAACGCGGCCCGCGGCTACGTGATCGCCCTGGTACGCGTGTCCGATAAGGACGCAGGGGCCAACGGCAAGGTGCAGTGCCGGCTCCAGGGCAACGTGCCCTTCAGGCTGCAGGAGTACGAGAGCTTCTCCACAATCCTGGTGGACGGCCGGCTGGACCGGGAGCAGAGGGACACGTACAACCTCACCATCCAGGCCGAGGACAGCGGCACCCCGCCTCTACGCGCCACCAAGTCCCTGGTGGTGAAAGTCACCGATGAGAACGACAACCCCCCACACTTCCTGAAGCCCCACTACCAGGAGATGGTGATGGAGAACAACCTCCCCGGCTCGTGTTTACTGGCGGTCTCCGCCGAGGACCCAGATCTGGGCATGAACGGCACCGTGTCCTACTCCATCGTGCCCGGAGAGATCAAGCGCATGGACATTAACACCTACGTCAGCATCAACCCGTCGGGGCGCATCTTCTCCATGAGGTCCTTTGACCACGAGTACATGAGGACCTTCGACTTCAAAGTGCTGGCCCGGGACAACGGGGACCCCTCGCTGTCTAGCAACGCCACCGTGCGCATCGTGGTGCTTGACGTCAACGACAACACGCCCGTGGTAACCCAGCCCCCGCTGGTCAACGGCACCGCCGAGGTGTCCGTCCCCAGGAATGCGGGTGTGGGCTTCATGGTGACCCAGGTGAAGGCAGACGACTACGACGAGGGGGAGAACGGACGGCTGACCTACACCATCTCGGAGGGCGACCGGGCCTTCTTTGAGATCGACCAGGTGAACGGGGAGGTGCGCTCCACGCGGATGTTCGGGGAGGGGGCAAAGTCCACGTACGAGATCACGGTGGTGGCCAGGGACCACGGGAAGCCCTCGCTGTCGGCGTCGGCCTACATCGTGGTGTACCTGTCAACGGACGAGAAGACCCAGGAATCTATCGGACCCGTAAACCTGTCTCTGATCTTCATCATCGCCCTGGGCTCCATCGCCGCTATCTTGTTTGTCACCATGATCTTTGTTGCGGTCAAGTGCAAGCGGGATAACAAGGAGATCCGAACGTACAACTGCAGGTACCGACAACACCTCCTCTCTAATCTGTGTCTGTCCCTACGATGGCTGCGTTATGCTCCTACATTCAAACTAGCAGACCTTTGTGTGTGTGTGTGTGTGTGTGTGTGTGTGTGTGTGTGTGTGTGTGTGTGTGTGTGTGTGTGTGTGTGTGTGTGTGTGTGTGTGTGTGTGTGTGTGTGTGTGTGTGTGTGTGTGTGTGTGTGTGTGTGTGTGTGTGTGTGTAGTCGCGTGTCTTCCTCTGCTCACTGTAGTGCAGGCGAGCTCAAGAGAGAGAGAGAGGGAGAGGGACAGAGAGAAAAAGAGACAGAGAGAGAGAGAGAGGAGAGGAGAGAGAGAGAGAGAGAGTACTTGTTGTGCATCGCTTCTGTCGTAGTAGTGCATGAGGGGCCCCAAAATGAGTCGTCGATATGGACTACAGTGCAGATGCCTTTGTTAAATTGGGCTTGAATCGTCTTGCGTCTGAAGAGGCAGTGCGCTATGTTTTGCGGATTACATTAATTGATTCGATCTTTCAATTGTAACCAATTGGCCCATAAATACTCGTTCCAACTGTCATGTCCAATTTGTGGGTGTGCTGCCGGCCAATTAGGTGCTAACTGATTCATTATTAGTCTTACATATATATTATTTAAAGTATTTAGCATGGCTGCTTGTCTAGATGAACAGTTCATATTGTATTATCATGGCTTGCCTTTAACCTTCAAACATTTGAAAGATAATGTTTATTTTTCTACTGCTACTAAGTAAAGTAGTTAGAATAATAATCGTCAAAAATATAATATAGGCTACCGTCAAAAATATAACCTGCGGTGCTAGCATAGCATAGGTAGCTATAAATAAATAAATGAATGAATAAAAAAAAAAATATATATATATAATATATATATATATAATATATATATATATATAATATATATAATATATATAATATATATATATATATATTATAATATATAATATATATATATATATATATATATATATAATACAACTAAATAGGCTGCATAATGAAAAGTCAAATAAATGGCAAAGAATTCTAAAACAAAAGTACTCTACCGACCTGTGGTAGTGGTTATTATTTTATTCACTTTCTTAAATTGTATTGACTATTGCCAGTTTCCCCTTATTTAAAAACGAAACATGTAAATAATAGTCAACACAGTTTGTTTCCAGTACTTAGATACTGAAAGTTCGGTTCTGTTCATTGTGAACATCCGCACTAGCCTTTGATTCCCCCATATGTTGTATTTTCCTATACATTTACATATAGATTGGATTCCTATCGCCTCATAATTTAGTTTAATATATATATATATATATATAAAATATAAAATTAGACCTGTGAATTCCTCCACTATGGACTCGATTCCACGTCGCAGGCTGACTCAACACCCATCTCTGAGTGAGCTGGGAGCCATCAGAGGGCGATTGAGGCTGTACTCGTTTGGTGAACACATGATCAGGATCTGCTCACTTCTACACCAAACCACCCCAGTGTCATGCAGGCAACAGTTCTGATGTCGTACCTGTTTCTACGGGCCAACATCACGGAGGGGAACAACGGCAGTAGTGTGACATAGCCACGTTTCGATAATACGGGACTAAAAACCGGTTTGAAGGTGACAGCATCTGCAATGGGATGAAAAGGAAAGATTAATGTGGAGATCCACCCACAGTGGGGTCTCTAATGCTGTGTGTCAGTTCTCCCGCTGGGGGGTTTTAATTGCCATTGATTTGCTCGTCGCAGTGTAGC
>OLKM01000383.1:136640-144140 GCA_900291075.1 Melanogrammus aeglefinus | reverse complement strand
AGAGAGAGAGAGAGAGAGAGAGAGAGAGAGAGAGAGAGAGAGAGAGAGAGAGAGAGAGAGAGAGAGAGAGAGGGAGAGACGAAGGAAGGGCATACATTGACATCCAGCAGGTCGTACCGGATAGCAAACAGTAATAGCCGTATCTATAATGATGTAATATAATGTATCTATAAGGCGTTCCATCCTCTTGATTCTGACAGCTGTCAAACACAATTGCCAGCCATCAAAATGGCGCCAGCTTGTGTTTTGTGTCGTTATTGTTAATTAAAAAGAGAAATAAAAACATTCATAACTCATCACGATCCTATTTATGGAACATAAATAACGGCCATTGGGTTGGGATGGCTGGTAATGGCGTTTTTAAACGGAGAGCAGGCCTGGGCTCCAACCCTCCTGACTCCAGCAGTCCCCAGCCTGTGTCCCTTGGTGTGGTCAGCGCTCAGGGGTAGCTGCACGGCTGTGATTAGCAAGCTTGCTTTGTTCCAAAAATTGTCTTCAGCCTGCGGGGAAAGCGCGTAATTACCCATGATTCATCTGTTGTCTGCAAAGAGAGCTTTGTTTTAAACGCTGGGCCACAGCGCCTACACATTTATTTACCAAATACACGTCTGGAATTATCCTCAAACTGGGTGATTCGCTTTATTCCGTACCGGGGTTGGAATTGGAGATAGTCACCAGGACCTGTTTTAGCGTTCAGTAACGGCTAGCTTAGTATTTTTAGGGAGAAACGTGGTGGTAGGAATTACGGCTAGCTTGACACTGGGCCCGATCTCTGGGAAATACACTCTGGCATCCGCTGGACTGGTACTGACCTGCCACAGACAGAGCACAGCATCATGGAGGCCTAACTACTACCCTACTACACTTATAGTATACTATACTACTAACATCATCATTCTTCTTCTTCTCATCATCATCAGCATCATGTTGTTGTGACAGAACAACCATCCGAATATGGGAAAATGCAAATGCTAATTGGATTATTGCATTTTAATTGTAAAATTTGAATAATTTATAGCTTTACAAATCACACATACAAATTACACATCGAAATTATAAACCTATTGTGGAGTCACATGTTCAAGTTTACGTGATTGTTTTAATATGGTCCACTAGGCTTCCATATGCTTCACACAGATCAGCAACTAGACCCGCACCCTAACTATCATCAGCCTTGATTTGTCTGAACCTCTGAAATGATCCTACGAAAGAGGGAACCATTCAATAAATCTGAAGGAAAGGAAGGAAAAATAGCCTCTCACTATAAGTAAGACCTCAGGAACTCAGTGTTGTGCTCCCTATAACCAGTGATAGTGGTGGTTAAACACTCTAACTGTCATTTGAGTCAGCTCTCCCTCACCTTATTAAATATGATGCTACGCCACCAGTCACGACTAGCCATCCGGTCGGCTGTAGAATCGCTTCAGGGATGGCTACCGATGGTACGAGCCAACTATCCTGCAAAGCAAATGGGGCCTTTGTTTTTTTTTAAATGCAGTTAAACGTCTACAATTTCATTTAATTTGCCCACGTTGGAATGAGGGAGTGACGCGCCACCACCCAGTTGGGCAACACAGCGTTAAGCTGTAGCTCTTCCCCAGACTCAACACGCAGCAGACTGCTGTCTGCCTGTTCACCTGCTGTCTGCCTGTTCACCTGCTGTCTGTCTGTTCACCTGCTGTCTGTCTGTTCACCTGCTGTCTGCCTGTTCACCTGCTGTCTGCCTGTTCACCTGCTGTCTGCCTGTTCACCTGCCATTGCGGCTTTTGGAAGAAACCAAACCAACCACTTTCACGGGGAAAGTGTTGTGTTTGACTTTTTTTTATTTCTTTTTACCTATGGTATGCTAAGAGGCTTTCTTTTTTGGACTCATAATAACAAATGATCAACTACACATCATAAAAGATAATATCAATAAAATAAACGCACGTCGGTGATCAGTGAGCGTGGGGAACGGGGGGCCAGGACTGAGGTCTTGCGTCCCCCTGGGCTGGGTCTCTGTGATTGGTCCTCCTGCTAGACCCCCGGGAACGGCTTCACGCGGGCTTCCACTACATTTTTGGAGCTCAGCAAACGCCTACTTTATATACGGGTGAATACTGTATATTTATTTAGAGATGTCCACATCAATCCTTTGTGCTGTTTTGGATATTAAAAAATGGCGCTCACTTTTTTTTTTCTTCTAACCTTCAAATGCGACTGCACTTTTATTCCAAATTGTCAAATGAGTCCAGAGAACGCAGCTAATGAAGTCTCAGATGAAAGGAGCCCGGCCGACATGGTGGCAGCGGTGTTTTCCCACACGGGGCACAGGAGGCAGCATGGGTACAGATGAGACCGTGCAGGGCTGTCTTCACACAGCAGTGTTGGCTCCAGCGCCATAAACAGCTCAGTATGTGCCCTGGTAACACGTTCCCCAAGCCCTCACCACTAGAACCGAGTACATTTAACCCTGTGACCACACCTACGCACACTGATGGAACCAGAGTCTGGACTCTGGACCTGAGTGCGCTCCATCTCACTGCTCTGACTCTGATGAACCTTTATGGGGATACCTCAGTCCTCAGTCTGAGAAAAACCTTCTTTAAATCCTGTGGAATTCCTTCTATAATGCTAATTGCTGAAATTTGTGCTTGTGGCTTTAATTTATCAAAGCACTGGTGATGACTGCCTCTTGCTATAACTTTGACAACATCATTACTCTTATTCTGATCATCATCATCACCGTCATCACCATCATCATCACCATCTTCGTGTTGTTGTGGTGGCAGAACACCCATACGAGTATGTGAAAAACGCAATTGGATTATTGCGTTTCATTTTTAATTGTACTTATTTATAGCTTTACAAATAACGCGTACATATGTGTGAAATTATATTCTTATCGTGGAATAACATTTTCAAGTTGACATGATGTTCAGTCTGTCATCACCCTCGATTTGTCTGACACTCCTTCAAGACATCGACATACCTGTCCCTGTGATGGTAGTGATGGTACTAGCCAACTATCCTGCAAAGCAAATAGGGCCTTTATTTGTTTTTAAATGCAATTAAGTGTGTAGAGCGCAGCGCGAGGCTGGAGACACAGCTCCTCCAGCGCCGACGCGTCTGGGTGTTTACCTGCCTAATACCACCGGGACAGGGGGGGGTGACCTTTGGAGGTGTGATCTATGACACAATAAGAATAACACGGTTGTCGACTCATAATATCAAACGATCATAGCTACATATTGTAAAAAATAAGAAGAATAAAATAAAAAATAGAAAGAAATCCAAATTCAATGGGCCTGACGCTTCTGTCAACAGCGGTATGATTTTCTGATGGTCCTGCAAACTCAAGTGTGTGTGTGTGTGTGTGTGTGTGTGTGTGTGTGTGTGTGTGTGTGTGTGTGTGTGTGTGTGTGTGTGTGTGTGTGTGTGTGTGTGTGTGTGTGTGTGTGTGTGTGTGTGTGTAGGTGTATGTGTGTGTATGTGTATGTGTAAATGCCTGTGTGTGTGTGTGTGTGTGTGTGCGCGCGTCCTTTTGCGTGCGTGTGCATGCGTGTGCGCACGTTCGTGTGTACGAACTATAAAGTGTGCGTCTTTGCATGTGTCTACGTGTATGTGTGTGTGTGTGTGTGTGTGTGTGTGTGTGTGTGTGTGTGTGTGTGTGTGTGTGTGTGTGTGTGTGTGTGTGTGTGTGTGTGTGTGTGTGTGCGCTGTCCTCTCCCACATGCCCTCCTCCTGAGGCCGTCCTCAACATGGCCGTCTCTCAGTCAGAGCTCAGCTGCCTGATGCTGGCCTGGCCTCCGTGCTGGAGTGACGCGCTCCCGCTGGAGAACAGAGACGTCTTCCATGGCTTAATTATCGTCAAGCGCCGGTTGGGGGGAGACAATCATACAGAAAAGGAATGGCCTTTGGCAAGAGTGTGTTTTTGAATTCATAATGCCCGTAACCACAGCTCTTCGTACCTGTGGTCGCAGATAACCAACGGAGCAGGGAAGAATAAGTTGGGCTGCATTATTGATCGGGTTTACATTAGGCTGGCAGGAGGTTTTATTGTGTTGTACTTTTTTTATGGGGCAACATGAGAGGAAAGGGAAACAGACTGTTTTATGAACTGTGCTCTGTATCCGAGTAGCAGACACACTGTCTGGGCTCGGCGTATTGCTGTGTCTCATATCTGTCTGCCTTGTTTGCATTGACCAAGATGGCTGCTGAAATGTTAGCGCTATTATGAGCCCCCTCAAACTATAAAGTCAATAAAATAAGACTTGATATTTGACAAGTGAAAGTAGTGATGGGGAGACATAAGGGCATTGATATGAGAGACAGAGAGAGGGAGAGAGAGAGAGAGAGAGAGAGAGAGAGAGAGAGAGAGAGAGAGAGAGAGAGAGAGAGAGAGAGAGAGAGAGAGAGAGAGAGAGAGAGAGAGAGAGAGAGAGAGAGAGAGAGAGAGAGAGAGAGAGAGAGAGAGAGAGAGAGAGACCCCAGTAAGTCTGAGCATCCCCCGCAATCTTGTCACTTGAAGGAAATATGCAGGGTATTCAAACGTGTCATATTGAGCATGCAAAGTAGATGTCATGCTGTCAACTCACACTACACTTCTGCTGGAAGTGAATGTGTCTCCCATCCTCACTGGGAAAAACACACAAATACAAATGCATTACCACACAAATGCATTCAGACATACATACATTTATGCATACATACGCACACACATGCACTAACCAATGCACAAACACAAATACGCATACACACCACAACATACACACATGCACACACACAAACACACACACACACACACACACACACACACGCACACACACACACACACACACACACACACACACACACACACACACACACACACACACACACACACACACACACACACACACACACACACACACACACACACACACACACACACACACACACATCATATAAATAGAATATAAATAGCAACGCGCCTAAGGAATGGATAAGAATCACACTTTACGAGTTATTCATTCCTCTTAATTGAGTCATTTAGTTGGGAGATTTGCGTGGATGATTGCCTTCTGTAACGTCTCTTTCTTTTTAACTCAATTGTGCCGCTGATTGAGTGACGGATTAGAAAGGTCACAAAGAAGTCAGTTGTGAATCGGGCTTTGAACGACGTTTAATGTGTCACGACCATGAAGGCTTAAAACACCGGCTTTAGCTTCAAATTAGAAGAGACCTCCGTCTCTGTCCACCACTACCTGATCAGATACTCTCCTAACGAGGAGACATGCTGAGCATGTGATTCAGCTGAACACACCGCTGTCAGACGTGGGCCAAACTGATGATCAACACTGTAGTCTCACTGCATCACCGAAGAAACCATCTCATCATCAGCAGCCAATCAGAGCCCTACCTGTATGCTGTTGAATATCGGTGCATGTGGATTCAGAAGTCTCTGATGGAAGACGCAGTGCTTTGGTTCACTGCACTCCCTGATGGCTGTTGAATGAATAGCACTGTGAAGGACAAGGGGATATTATTCTACTGCATTCCATTCGTTTGTCAATGTTGCCACAACTGATATTTCAGGTTCAAAGATTACTATCAGATGGTACACAGTCTTGGGTAGATGTTATTATTATTTCGTTTTTTGGTGACTCATTCACTCACAGACACAAGAAGTATAATTTTTTCTCTCTCTCCCTCTCTCCCTCTCTCCCTCTCTCTCACTCTCTTTCTCCCTCTATCTGCTCTCTGTCTCTCTCTCTCTCGCTCTCTCTCACATGCACATATGCACGCACACAGAAAGGTTCCGCATAATTAGACTTATAATTATATAAAGTGAATTCAATCATACGATACATGATACATAGTTTAACCAATTTGGAGTTAATCCAATTTCTCATGGTGCCCGAATGATAAAACTATCTAATTACGTTTGAACAAATGTCATGTAAAAATAATTACACATTTCTGTTTTCATCCAGAAGAACATACAGAAGAAGAGTTTCCCAATATGGTGTTGCATCACTCATGTAATTTAATAAGTGCATTCAAAATACACTTATTCAAAGGCCAGTGAAAAGCCCACTGGCATTTACATTCAATAAGTGGGCAATGACGTCGGTCTGCTGGTATGGTGCTCTGGTCCACATTGGACTGGAACAGGCCAACAGGTGCAATAGAACGAAAAGATTAGGCCACAGCAATGTTTACCTCTGTTTCCGAAAGGATCATCATCACACTGTTCAGCTCTGCAAGCATGGCCGCATCCACCTCCTTTCAACCTTTCACAATGGAAGCTTTTATTTTAAAAAAAAGAATCATACATTTCAACATGAATACGCCACATTCTGCTTACATTCTGTCCTTAGTTTCCTTGGTATTCATTACACGGATGCTAATCTGGAATCACTGTTAACCTTCGGTTACTTGGATGCAAAAATGTAGTTTAGCCGCTTCATTCTTGAGATACAATACAATGCAATCGGACTGATTGATTCAACCAGATCAGATTCAGTCTGGATTCCCATTTCTTTAATCAGTCTATCAGTTTTTTATGTGCGGTTCAACCTCATTACTCCTCTAACCCTAATCATGTCCCACCCTCATGAGGTAATGTGCAGAGAAGAGCAACCAAACGAGGATAGCTGGTTTAAAACCGAGAACAGAACAAACATAAGAACAGCACACGGGCCGTGAGCAGACCTAGTCAGGCTAAATGAGAGGAGAATGTAACCTGGTTAGGCGGACTCGCCTCGGGTTAACCGCTCTCCTCATTAACCCGTACTTCCTGTGTGTTTACAACGCCGGAATTAGAAATTATGAAAAGGAAAGGTCAGGTGTACATATGTTACACAGAAGCTGCAGGTGATTATTTCACCGGGAGGAGATTCTCTTTATCCTGGAATGTACTCTCAGTGGCATTGTGTCCACTGGCGTATTCAAAGGCTAACGAGGCCATATATCTATATAGGAGTTAATTAGAATGAACGTGTCCTACATGGTCTGCAGTGCGTATGGCAGCGTGCTAAAACTGACGCCTCTGTCATCACACCGCATTGGATGGTGTTGATAAGGGAACCCCAGTCCCTCTTATGGGAACTCTATCAAGCCCCCTAAAAATATGTCAAATATGTATGTGTAATAATAATAATCGAAATATATATATATATTTTACATAGAGATTATAATAATATATATATATATTCTCTGAAATGTTAGGCTCAACAGAACCCAAACCTTCCTTCAAGCCACAAAAAAACACCCCCAACCCTAAGAGCCCCACAACAAAGGTCTGCTATAACGCGAGTTGACGGAAAAGCGAAAAAGAAAAAAAACCCGATTTGAATATGAAGAGTAAAAAAAGAAAGGTTTTAATTAGAATTCATGGATGGCAACAGTCTTCCTCCCTCCTTTCACTGGCCTGTCACGGCGGAGTCAACTGATTATTGCCCGGCGTTTGGCTGTGCTGACGAGAAGATTCCCACGACCCTCTTGTAAGTGGTAATCCTGTGTGCTTTGAATGACAGA
>OLKM01000383.1:121640-131640 GCA_900291075.1 Melanogrammus aeglefinus | reverse complement strand
TCAATCGACAATTGAGATGCCATGTTTTCACTTTTTAAAGCAGTTAAAGAGAAATAATCATGGCCAACAGTCAGATAAATATTTTTTTTTTTTTTTGCCGTGGACTGCTGTGTAAACTGAAACCAAACGCCCAGTTTGCTCTGCAAACAAACCTCCTTCCACCAAATCAGCTTATATGACTTATATGTTTTCTTCTTCCATTTAAGCACACAAGCAAACTGAAATAAGTGTTTTTCAATCCCAGGCTTAGCCATCTCTTTATCTCCCACTGTTTGTTTGTCTGTGTTGCCACCAACGCTCGTCAAATCATCCCTCCCCAGCCAGACCGATAAACATACATGACTCTGAAGAAAATAACACGCACTTCATTTATCCACTGAATTGTTTTGCTGGGACCAGGGAAACAAGTGAAGCTTTCTCGCCGCTTTCCAGTTGGAAAGATGTTGACCTGTGGGTTTGGGTTGTCTCATTGTATGCTAATGAAGCATGGAGGTGGGGGAAGTGTGTGTGTGTGTGTGGGGTGGTGTGGGGGGGGGGGGGGGGGCTGAGATGCAACATGGGGAATAGGGACCAATCTAGCGCAGACGCTCTGCGTGTTAGCACGGTTTCTATATTTGACTCTAAAGCTGTTATCCATCCCATCAGGGTGTTGATCGGGGCCGGGCTACGGGGAGGCTGGGAGTCCCTCACGTCTGCAGACTGAGACTCTGGGACTGTGTGTGTGTGTGTGTGTGTGTGTGTGTGTGTGTGTGTGTGTGTGTGTGTGTGTGTGTGTGTGTGTGTGTGTGTGTGTGTGTGCGTGTGTGTGTGTATGTGTGTTGTTGTGTGTGCATGTGTGTGTGTGTGTGTGTGCATGTGTGTGTGTGTGTGTGCGTGCGTGCGTGCGTGCGTGCGTGCGTGCGTGCGTGCGTGCGTGCGTGCGTGCGTGCGTGCGTGCGTGCGTGCGTGTGTGTGTGTGTGTGTGTGTAGCGCAGGGAATATCTCATTGGGGGACATGGTCAAAATACTCCTGATGAGAGAACATGTTTACAAAGCAGGTGTCCTTTTTATATCTCTGCTCATTAACCTGTATGCACCTGTATGGACCGCTTCTGTGTGGGGCTTTTCTCTCTCTCTCTCTCTCGCCCTCTCTTTCATTACTCTCTGATTCATCTCTTTCTCTTTTCTCTCTCTATTTTCCCCTCTGCCTCTCTTATTTCTCCCTCCCTCTCTCTCTCCCTCTCTCTCTCTCTCTCTCTCTCTCTCTCTCTCTCTCTCTCTCTCTCTCTCTCTCTCTCTCTCTCTCTCTCTCTCTCTCTCTCTCTCTCTCTCTCTCTCTCTCTCTCTCTCTCTCTCATGTATCTCTCTCTAGTCTCTTTCTCCTCTTTTAAATTGTTCCCTCTCCCTCTCTCCCTCTCCTTCTATCTATCTTTATTTTATGTGTCTTTTATCTCAGTTGCAACTCTCTTCCACGTTCTTCTTTATTATATTCTTATAATACTCTTAATTGATCTTCCTAGCTCCACTTCACTCTCTCTCCCTCTCTCTCATTTCTCTCTCTCTCTCTCTCTCTCTCTCCCTCTCTCTCATCTCTCTGTTCTTTTTATTTCCTCCCTCTCTTACTCTCCCTCCCGCTCCCTCTATGTCTCTAACTATCTCTATTTCTTTCTATGAGTAGTAGCAATGATAATGATAAGCGTGTGCTAAGCTCCAACGACACCAGACTTAAGTAAGTAAACGGTCCTGTAAGCCAACGGCTGGGAGTGAGGCTGTCCCTGCACACCTCCAGGGCAGCCAATCAATTCCATAGCGAGCCCCAAATCAGCTTATACCCAAACCCTGTAGCACTTCCCCACAATCGAATCACTAGTCCATTCTAACCAAGTTAGCCGGTAGTCTACTCTGAATTATAATGGGTTTTCAATTTCTATTATTCGAAGATCATTGGTTTAAAAGAGAGGGAAAAAAAAGGGGAAGACGGCGGAAAAAATATGGGAGTCAAAGCTGCGGTGGAGGAGCAGGCGTGCGTGTCTCCACTCTCTTTGAAACATGCAAAGACGGGAGGAAGAGGAGAAACGGAAGGGAACGCGGAATCACTCTTCCTCCAAGCTGTCATCTCGTGCTATTCACTCCTCTCCTCGTCCAATTACCAATGCAGCCAGCATCCTCAGTAAATGGTTTTGCCTGACCTTTGCTACTCTGGCGCTCATTATTACCATCGCATAGGGCCTGTAAGGCGAACAGCTAATTATATTGGATTTATCTGAAGGGACAGTCGTGCCATTCTTCATGGCCATGTCTCAGCCAACGCGGGCGTGGGTGATCTAGATCCAGTATTAGGTTAATTTGGATAATACAGTAATAGTAATTAGAGTTACAATAATTACAAGCACAGTTTTAATAGCAATGAGTGGCTGCCCATTAGTAATAGGGTTTTTAATGAGCCTCTTACTCGGAGGCGATACCTTATGCAGAGAGAGATTAAATGTATCGTCTCAGAAAGAAAAACAAGGGCAAGCGGGGAAAAGCGTTACGCAACGGGCATAAGGGCTTTATTACCAGAACCCTGTTTCGGTGAACAACGGCGTCGGTGTATTTTCAAAGACTTGGGCGGGATAAGCCCAAAGCACCCTCGTACCAGGACCTCAGGTGTCAGATGTAGTCGCTGTATTTCATAGAGAGTGGAGACCGCGGGGAGGGAGAGAATATTTTTCAAAGCAGCCACTTGAATGAATCAGGAAGGACACCAGGAGTCTCATGGCTGGGGGGCCACGAGCCTAATGAGCCTTAAAGGGCTCCAATTATTCCTCCCGCGATCAAAAGGGAGAGGAGGGTTTACTTCTCTTCCCTTCCCTCTGCTGTGACATTTCTTTTTACACAGTTACATCTTTTGATAGAGGCAAGGGGAGAGCGAGAGAGCGAGAGGGAGAGATAGACTGAAAGTGATGGCTGTGCCGAGCGTTTGACAGTTAGAGCAGGGGCCTAGCTAAGGGTGCTCCTGTTTTTCTCTCTGTGGAGGGACAACGCTTTGGAGTGCGCAGGCTTTATTCTTCTCCCTTCATCTTCGGTTGTTTGGGTGTGTTTGTAATAAAACTTTCTGCGACCCCCCCCCACCCACCTCCCTCTCCCTCTCCCCCACCCACCCCTCTCCCCCACCAACCTCCCCACCCACCTCCCTCTCCCTCTCCCTCTCCCCCTCTCCCCCACCCACCTCCCTCTCCCTCTCCCTCTCCCTCCAGTTCATGGTACATTAGCTCCCTGCCAGACTGTCACCTGCATAAGACAAAAAAGGGAAGCTTTAGTCTGACCGCGGGCCCTGGCTGCAGCACCCTGGATGGCTGCATCCTGCCATCCTTCTCTGGGAGCGCTGTTGTTGTTAATGGTGGAGCAGGGAGTGGGGCTGCTTGTGTGTGGCCCACTCCCTCACCTGAATGAACCCCGTACCCCCACGCCACTCGCCCAGTCCTCAACGCCCTCCCTACCTCCTTACCTCGCACCCTCCCTACCTCCTTACCTCGCACCCTCCCTACCTCCTTACCTCGCACCCTCCCTACCTCCTTACCTCGCACCCTCCCTATCTCCTTACCTCGCACCCTCCTTTGCTCGATCCCTCTCTCCCTCTCCTTCCTTTTCCTCTCCTCTCTTCCCCTCCTCCCTCCCTCCCTCTCTTCTCCCTCCCTCTATCCCACCCCCCCCCTCTCTCCCTCTCTCCCTCCCTCTCTGCCCCTCCCCCCCCTCCCTCTCTGCCCCTCCCCCCTCCCTCCCTCTCCTCCCCTCCCTCCTCCCCTCCCTCCCTCCCTCCCTCTCTGCCCCTCCCTCCCTCCCCTCCCTCCCTCCCTCCCTCCCAGCAGTGCACCGCTGCCAATAAGTCGGCGGGGAGGAGAATCATTATGATTGTGTACAGATCTCTCCTGTTCTCCTCCTTCCTCCTCCTCCTTCTCCTCCTCCTCCTCCTCCCCATGTTCATTTATTAAATTCCCAGATTACAAATGTAATTTCTTCAGATCTCCGCGGGGACTTCTCCGTCATAGGACGCCGCGCTCTGTGGGCCTGGGAGGAGATTGGCTCTTAATCAAGAAGCCGGGACTAAAGAGCAGAGTGGTATTATCAGGGCAGCGCGGCGGAGCGATCGGCATCCATCTTGATAAACATTCACCCTTAAGATATGTGCTTGTATTTATCGGCTTATCGACACACACACACGTGCACGCACACAGGCACGGACACGGGCGCACGCGCACACAAAACACAAACACACACACACACACACACACAGGTTTGCATACCCTCACAACAACAAGTTCACCGCAGCAGAACCGAATGATTTACGGTCTTTGTTTCCTGGAAGTCAAGGTGTGAAGAAGCATATGTAGGGCACCCACAGAGCCGGCTGTATTACACAATGCATCACAATAAGAGGCTCACTCGGGTTCTGTTTGGCGATGAGGACGGGTTTGTGTGTGTCTGTGTGTGTGTGTGCGTGTACTAGTGTGTGTGTGTGTGTGTGTGTGTGTGTGTGTGTGTGTGTGTGTGTGTGTGTGTGTGTGTGTGTGTGTGTGTGTGTGTGTGTGTGTGTGTGTGTGTGTGTGTGTGTGTGTGTGTGTGTGTGTGTGTGTGTGTGTGTGGTGTGTGTGTGTCTGTGTGTGTGTGGTGTGTGTGTGTGTGTGTGTGTGAGTGTGTGTCTGGTTCCTGTGTCTCCAACGCTACTCCCTCCCACGTTATTTTCCATGACTCTGGATGTCCAACCCCCAAAAAAACAACATGTTTGGCCCCAATACAAATTAAACTAAACAAAGTCAGAGCAGCTAATCCCTGTGTGTGTTTCAGCTGCTCAAATCCTCTGGCGAATGAGAGTGTGGGGGTTGGTCCGGCCCCCTGTTACATCTGGCCCCACTATAGCTGCTGGCCAAGCCCTCAAACTAACAGCCTGCCCCCCGCCCCCCCGGCGGAGGCTGCAGACCAGCCTGCTTCTCATCCCTGGTGTGCGTGGGTGTGGGTATGGCTATGTGTGTGTGTGTGCATGGGTGTGTGTGTGTGTGTGTGTGTGTGTGTGTGTGTGTGTGTGTGTGTGTGTGTGTGTGTGTGTTTGCGTGTGTGTGTTTGTGTTTGTGTGTGTGGGTGTGCGCTTGTGTATCTTGTTTTCAAGTGAGGTCAAGTTATTTTACATTTTGTGGCTAGTGTTTGTATCTCGGTGTATGCGAGTGTGTGTGTGCGTTTGTGTATGTGTGCGCCTTTGTATATCCTGTTTCCTTGTGAGGTTAAGGGTGAGACTTGTGATTTGGGTTTCTCCGCGTAAGCTCCTAATAGTTTTACATGATGCGGCCGCTACAACGCACAGGGTTTGCATATTTAAAGGCAACTTCTCAGCTGTGTATCACACAGTGGAGAAGAACCTCCCCTTTAATGCAAAACTACAGCTCGCCGGAGAACACGACACACACTACAACATTTGCCGTCTATACTTCAGCCTGCGCCGCCGCCGCGGCTAACAAGCTAGGTGCACAGATGTGGGAGCGATTGCGCAGTGCAGCTAATACTCCGCCGTCAAATCCTGCCGCTGACAGCTGCCTAGATAGAAGAACCGTCCCAAATATTAACACCAGATGTGCTTCACATTGATGCGGCGGACCACGGGATCCAAAGCCACAGAGCTGGCGTCCATTACCGATACGCCGACGCTAGCAGCCTTGTTGTGTGTGAGATGGGGATCTAGTGAGCCCATCTGTTTATTAAAAAGCTCCTTTCTATGATTTATTGGCATTCGGCCTTATCACATCCAACTCTGGTTCGAGGACCAGCTCTCATTTGTGAGACAAAACACAGCAGACAGGGCAGCTGGTGTATGCTGATATGGTGGTTAAAGTGGTGGCAGGTTAGCAGGCAGAGGAAGAGTCTTGATCGTGTCAGTGTGCGTGCATGTGTGTGTGTTTGTGTGTGTGTTTGTACACACATCAACCTAGGCCAAAAGTGTACGCTTTGTCTGTTTATCTGTGTGTATATGTGCTGATGTTTGCGAGTGCGCACGTGTGTGTGTGCATGCATATGTGTGGCGTGTGTGTCTCTGTTTCTGTTTGTGTGTGACGAACTATGTGTGTACAAATGAATGCTTGAAGTTGGGTATGTGTGCCAACGGCGCACGCGTTGCCTATTTATCCATGTGTGCGTGCGTGCGTGTGTGTGTGTGTGTGGTGTGTGTGTGTGTGGTGTGTGGTGTGTAGTGTGAGTGTTAGTGTGTGTGTGTGTGTGTGTGTGTGTGTGCGTGTGTGTGTGTGTGTTTTGGTTATGAGCACCTGCACTCACCGCTGGTTTCAAAGCGCCCCGCCCCGCCCAGCCGGCCAGCACAGAGTGTAAACAGGGTTTGTTTGAGCAAGTGGCCCGGGGTGCTCAGATTAATAAGTCCTGATGAAGTCCCACTCATATTCCTGGGTGCAACGTCCTCCTCTGCTGGCACTGGTCCTGATGTGGCACTGTGTGTGTGTGTGTGTATTGCGTGTGGTGGCGTGTGTGTGTATTGTATGTAGGTGTGTGTGGTTGTGTGTGTGTACTCTTTCTCTTCTTTCTCTCTCTCTCTCTCTCTTCTCTCTCTCTCCTCTCTCTCTCTCTCTCTCTCTCATCTCTCATTCTCTCTCTCTCTCTCTCTCTCTCTCCCTCTCTCTCTCTCTTCTCTCTCTCTCTCGGCTGTGACTCATTCTCTTATCCAGTGTCAGATTAAGGCATGTCAATAAACAGACCTACTCAATCCATCTCAGAGTGAGTGCATCTGCTTCGGAGAGCCTCGCAGACTGTAATGAGCTGACGCAAATCTCTGTCCAACAAAAATGTCTGGAAAGATGCCTCGTCAGAGGGGGCGAGGTACAAAGAGATGCAGAGAGAGAGAGAGAGAGAGAGAGAGAGAGAGAGAGAGAGAGAGAGAGAGAGAGAGAGAGAGAGAGAGAGAGAGAGAGAGAGAGGGGAGAGAGAGAGAGAGGGGGGGAGGGGGAGAGAGAGAGAGAGAGAGAGAGAGAGAGAGAGAGAGAGAGAGAGAGATGAGGAGAGAGGAGAGAGAGAAGAGGAGGGAGAGGGAGAGAGAGAGAGAGAGAGAGACAGACAGACGAGAAGAGAGAGAGAGAGAGAGAGAGAGAGAGAGAGAGAGGGGGAGGGAGAGGGAGGGGAGAGGAGAGAGGAGAGAGGAGAGAGAGAGGGAGAGAGAGAGAGAGAGAGAGAGAGAGGAGAAGAGAGAGAGAGAGAGAGAGAGAGAGAGAGAAGAGAGAGAGAGAGACAGACAGAGAGAGACAGAGAGAGAAGAGAGCAAAAGTCTGGCTAAAGTCAATGTGACTGTTGCTGCTGACCAAAAATAAAAAAAGCCCACACAACAGATGTATAATTTAGCTAAGAGTGAAGCCCAGACATAAGCAAAGGGATAAGTGGGCCTGTTTCCCCACAAAGGTTGATCGGTTCATTCTTTGTGGACCAACATAATAACCTGTGATGATGCATAGACACTTTATACACAGTACATATACTTACTTAATCTCTCCATATGTTTTGAAGGCCTGCTCCCAGAGGAGAAGTTGCCTCAACTTGTTGCCCCGTCCATCTCAAGAGGTTCCTCCGCCCCCATCATCCTCCTCATGGCTGAGGTCTGCCTCTAATATCTGTTTATCATGGCTGGTCCAGGAAGCGTTGGGCTCCCCCTAAATCCACCTGGATTACAGGCTACCTCCAACGCCAGACAGGGAACTCTCTGGGCGTAGTCGGGTAATGCACCACCTACTTCTCTCTCATGTGGCGTCAGGCAGACATTAGCGGATTTCGGGATTTCGGGGAGTGTGAAAACTTTTGGGGCTGACATCCAAATTAAGGGGAATCCCTTGGGAGTCGCCTAAGGGGGAAGTTCCTGCCATCTGACTTTGATTACGTTCAACGGGCTTAAAGAAAAGTAAGCCGGGTTCCTTCTCTTGGTATCCGCGGCAATAACCAACTATTTCTCCTCTGCCCTCTCTCCTCCTGTCCCTCTTTTTAACGATGTAAAGCACCTGGAACTCCTAATCCCACGGATCAGACTGTCGCGGGGTGACGGCGGTCGGGGGGGGGGGGGTGGTGGTGGGTGGAGGGATCGGAGGAGAGCGATAACACTGCTCTCCCCAAAAAAAAAAGGTCTCCCGGGCGCCGACATGCCCAGGTAGAGCCCTAGACGCAGGTGTTGGGTGTAAGCCGAGACCCCGGCCCTGCCGCCACAGACCGAGGCGGCTCGCTGATGGACTGATAGTGTGCTGGCCCCCGGGACGGATAGAGTGTCTCTCTCCCCCACCCTCGGATCTGCATGAAACCGCAAAGGGCCGGACGAAGCCGGCCGTCGTCCGCGGGTGCCACTCCACTGCCCCCTTTGAGTGGCGTGGGGGGGGGGGGGGGGGGGGGGGGAGGGAGAGCCAGAGTAGAACAAAGACCCCCCCCCCGCTGATAAGAAGGGAACAGCAGGCTGTGCTAAGGAGGCGGTGAGGCAAGCGTCAGGCGACTGACTGCGCCGGAATGCAGACGTCTGCGAGGTGGGGGGGACGGGCGCGCGGGGGCTAGTATTTAAAATCTTTTCATCACTCTAAAAGCAAGGGCAGCTTTGACGTCGAGGAGCTCATGAATAATGAATGCGCTTGCTATTAATGTATGTATAATTAATCACAGCTCGATTGACGGCGTCCGCGTGGAGCCTGCGAGGTCTGAGTGGCACGGTCACCAGTCATGGCTATTTCCTCCTTTTCCTAATAATAATAATCGTAATAATAATAAACGGCTGAATATATTATTGGATGCTTGTCTGTTGTCTGCGATCTTAGGGAGAGACGGATTGATTTTGAATCCAGAGCTACCCTTTCACGAGATGCACACAGGATGCTTGATGAGTTTTTTCGTTTTATATGTTTAGTATTTTTGTTGTCTTCACTTTACACAGGAAGTCCCACTCAACGCGTGGGATGCACTTCCAGGAAGTGGCATTGTGTTTTGACAAAAAAATCTGTGACACACTCAGCAACAGTTACAATAGCACACACAAGTGGTCGGGTATGACTTGACCTTGTAACGTTTCGTTCACCCTCCCAGCTGTTTAAATCCCAGCGCACCCACGGGCAACAAGTACAGAAATGTACAAAACAGACAGAGTGCACATTAAAAGGCTATGCCAACAGTCTGACTACCAAATCACTCACTCTCATAACGTGATTGATTCCTGAAGGGCCGATTGGTTTTTGGGGTGGAGTGATGGCTGATGAAGTGAAATGATGCAGAGAAAGTGGCAGGTTATTTGTCACGTCTGCAGGGCCGCTTTTGTTGCGATTGATTGTGTTTGATTTGAGGCAGCAGCAGCACAGCCAGTTGACATTAAATGGCCACAACTCTTTGTATTCACCACTGGCCGACTCCCCCCCGCCGCCCCGCCCGGCCCATCAGCCCCTAGAGCAGTCAGAAATAGCAAATGTAATCTCATCCTCCACCGTGCTATAGCCTCGGGGCACTACTTCAACCTCTTTAGCGCTGATCCTCCCCAATGGGGGGGGGGGGGGGGTTCTGCTTGCTGGTGGGGGGGGGGGGGTTGGGGATGGGGGTTGTGTGATGATGGTATTGTGGGGGTGGTGTTGGCAGGGTGGGGGTGGAGGAGGCTGAGGTGGGGCTGGGGTCTGGGGTCCCCCCCCCCCCCCTTTAAGAAGCAGCTGAATCTATAATCGAGCGTGCGGGAGAGAACCTTGTGAAGTTCTGTAATCATGGTAGAGAGCGGTGTAACATGGCGCGTCCACCAGGAGCAGCTGCAGTGGTAGTAGTGGTAGTAGTAGTAGTGGTAGTAGTGGTAGTAGCGGTAGTAGTGGTAGTAGTGGTAGTAGTTGTAGTGGTAGTAGTGGTAGTAGTGGTAGTAGTTGTAGTGGTAGTAGTTGTAGTGGTAGTAGTTGTAGTGGTAGTGGTAGTAGTGGTAGTAGTAGTAGTAGTGGTAGTAGTAGTGGTAGTAGTGGTAGTAGTGGTAGTGGTAGTAGTGGTAGTGGTAGTAGTAGTGGTA
>OLKM01000383.1:102500-121615 GCA_900291075.1 Melanogrammus aeglefinus | reverse complement strand
TAGTATTGTAGTGGTAATAGTTGTAGTGTAAGTGTGGTAGTAGTGGTAGTAGTTGTAGTGGTAGTAGTGGTAGTAGTGGTAGTAGTTGTAGTGGTAGTAGTGGTAGTAGTGGTAGTAGTTGTAGTGGTAGTAGTGGTAGTAGTGGCAGTAGTTGTAGTGGTAGTAGTTGTAGTAGTTGTAGTGGTAGTAGTTGTAGTGGTAGTAGTGGTAGTAGTTGTAGTGTTAGTAGTGGTAGTAGTGTTAGTAGTTGTAGTGGTAGTAGTGTTAGTAGTTGTAGAGGTAGTAGTAGTAGTGGTAGTGGTAGTAGTGGTAGTAGTTGTAGTGGTAGTAGTGGTAGTAGTTGTAGTGGTAGTAGTGGTAGTAGTGGTAGTGGTAGTAGTGGTAGTAGTTGTAGTGGTAGTAGTGGTAGTAGTTGTAGTGGTAGTGGTAGTAGTGGTAGTGGTAGTAGTGGTAGTAGTTGTAGTGGTAGTAGTTGTAGTGGTAGTAGTGGTAGTAGTTGTAGTGGTAGTAGTGGTAGTAGTGGTAGTAGTTGTAGTGGTAGTAGTGGTAGTAGTGTTAGTAGTAGTGGTAGTAGTTGTAGTGGTAGTAGTGGTAGTGGTAGTAGTTGTAGTGGTAGTAGTGGTAGTGGTAGTAGTTGTAGTAGTTGTAGTGGTAGTAGTTGTAGTGGTAGTAGTTGTAGTGGTAGTAGTTGTAGTGGTAGTAGTGGTAGTAGTTGTAGTGGTAGTAGTTGTAGTGGTAGTAGTGGTAGTAGTGGTAGTAGTTGTAGTGGTAGTAGTGTTAGTAGTTGTAGAGGTAGTAGTAGTAGTGGTAGTGGTAGTAGTGGTAGTAGTTGTAGTGGTAGTAGTTGTAGTGGTAGTAGTGGTAGTAGTGGTAGTAGTTGTAGTGGTAGTAGTGGTAGTAGTGGTAGTAGTTGTAGTGGTAGTAGTGGTAGTAGTTGTAGTGGTAGTAGTTGTAGTAGTTGTAGTGGTAGTAGTTGTAGTGGTAGTAGTGGTAGTAGTGGTAGTAGTTGTAGTGGTAGTAGTGGTAGTAGTGGTAGTAGTTGTAGTGGTAGTAGTGGTAGTAGTGGTAGTAGTTGTAGTGGTAGTAGTTGTAGTAGTTGTAGTGGTAGTAGTTGTAGTGGTAGTAGTTGTAGTGTAGTGTTGTAGTGGTAGTAGTGGCCATAGGGGGCGAACTCGCTGTGGTATACCGAGTCGGGGACTGACTGCTATGCGCGCTGAGATACATCTCCAGACCTGCCATGTGTGAAACAGGACCTTACATGAAATGCATAAAATGAATCCATTCAGGAGGACTCAAAGGGAGTTGGGTTCAGTCAGACGCGCGAGCTTGCGCGAGCTGCTGGTCTTTGCCATCATGGTTGCCACACAGAGCTCAGCTGAGCTGCTTAGAGGTGCTGCAGGGTGAAAACCTGGGGATGACTGGGTGCCAGCACAGTAATGCAAATGTGGAGATAGTAGACGCAGGGCATGCTGGGAAAAATGTCTGTAAGAGTGTTTGCAAGGCGTAGGCTGAATGGTGGATTTTGACAGTTGAACTGTGAAGGAAATCTTGTCTCAACACGTACGTATGTGTGAAACTCGGTCTGGAATAGATGTACTTGAGGGAAGGACAGACAGAAATACAAACACACACACACACACACACACACACACACACACACACACACACACACACACACACACACACACACACACACACACACACACACACACACACACACACACACACACACACACACAATCGTCTCGTCTGACTACTGCAGTAATGCAGCAGAAGGGATACATGCATCTGTAATTCTGCATGTGTTTGCTCTCTTTCTGATTATCTTTGTGTCAGAATACATTCTTTTTCCTGAGGATATCAAAAACAGGCTTATTATATGTCACATTTCCTTCCCGGACCGGGGAAGTCTAGGAGTGAGCTTGAAATTCAGTGACGATCGAGACGGAAATTGAAACTGTCATCACAAACTCACAAACAAAATGGCAAACGACAGAATGAGCTGATACTGGAGTGTGTGGGTGTATGTGTGTTTGTGTGTGTCTGTGTGTAGAGGGAAGCAACATTGCCCAGAGCAACCTGTATATCAAGTCCTTTAAAAGTCAGTGACTATAAAGATTTCCCGGCATACCAGATCAGATCTGATTCCATGGCTGGTTCTTATATTTTCCCTTCTTTCTTCTCTTTATTAGAACTCTAATCCAAACATAGATGCAGTCTGATAGCAAACTATGTTTATCAAAATGGCAGCCACGTCAATGCTATTTTTTCTAACTCAAAATGGCCACCATAACTCATATTACATTGACCCGTGTTGGACCACGTCCATCAAGCAGTGAGTTAAACCATTAAACCCTGAGTATCATCTTTATACTGCCTTTGAAATATCCCCCCCTCCACCCCAGGAACTATTGTTTTCAGCATAAAAACGCTTGTTTTATTGCAGTCATTTGATATACTGGAAATGTGCAACAACAACAAGAAAGAGAGTAATGCATATAGAAGGGTGGCCGTTTGTGACCTTATCTCTGCTCTCTTTTCCCCCTGTCTTTGTGGCATCTGTTGATCGTATCTGCTGCTTACTGGTGTGAGTGCTGTTGTCTACAGAGCCCCACCCTACCCACCTCCACCTCACCCCACCCGCCCGCCCGCCACCATCTCTGCTCCTCTCTTCAGTTGCCCCCCGTGGCCCACCACAATGAATACACTTGCATCCAGACTACGGAACCAATTGTCACGCTGGGACGAAGGCAAATCAAATCTCACGGTAGCAACTAGGCGAGGAGATTGCTTTTCCTTTCGGTGCCAAAGAGCTGAGCCAAGCCTCACCCCCCCCCCCCCCTCCCCAACCCCCAACCCCCCCACTCTGTCTCTCTTTTTTCATCCTGAAAACCCGGTTTATTGGATAGAAAGAGTCACAAGGGGTTAGGTGGGCCTGCACTGTTGAGTGGTGGTGGTGGTGGCGGTGGTGGTGGCGGTGGTGGTGGCGGTGGTGAGGGAAGGAGGGGAGGGACAAGTCCCTGGGGTCAAACCTCACCCCCCTCCCCCCCACACCCGTTTGCTGGTCTTGACACCAGCTATTAGTCAGCCAGTGGCACGAGAGACTCTCTCGCTGGGTCCTCGAGATGAAACGGAACAATAATTGTGGGATTGGAGTGGCTTTAGCTGCCAAACCGGCACCGTGCTCGGATCACAACAACACATTGTCCAATCTGATTAGGAAGCCATTTGTGGTGTCCTCACCATGATGGAATGAACCCTCCTCCTCCTCTTCTGCACTGAAACTTGAACCCGGCGAGAGAAATATTGACATTTCTCGAATTTGGGTCCGGTCAGATACTTTGGCGGACGTTACGTTTCTGAACAGGAACCCAGGAATTTCTTTCCTTTTTTTTCCTTTTCCTTTTTTTAAATCGAGTTTCCTTCACAATAAGGAGCCGAGTGAGCCGCTAATGCCGAGGGTGACTCCTCCGGTGTATTTATCTGTATGTATATTAAATAGATTTAAAATGGAAATCATAACTTTTTTATTCATTTAAAAAATTCTGGCGATTAGATGGCTTAGCCCCCGGGGAGCAGCTGCCGCAGCCTATTGGAGCGTCGTGCTAAAGCTCATGCTAATCGCAATTGACAACCTTGAACGCTTTGTATATGCTTAGTGCCTCCTTTGGTAGTCACCTGTTATGAATGTTTCAAGCACTGGCACTCTATTTAAAGCAGTGGTCCTCAACCTCCGGACCGCGGGCCAGTAACGGCTGTGGAACATTGGCCATTAAGCTAATGTATGTAAATAATCGCTTTGCATATATATATATTAGTGGTGGGCCGTTATCGGTGTTAACGGCTGCGTTAACGGGAGACTTTTATCGGCCGATAAAAAAAATATCGCCGTTAATCTATTTTCAAAGTTGGGTTGGGAGCTGGACACAGGCGTCACTGACGCTGGACGCGTCGCCACCAGTTTTCGTCAAGAATCATTTTGTACCCACCGCTTGTAAAAAAACAAAACTTGAGTTGAATTATTGTAACGTGAGGGTTCGATATGTGGTGGATCACTCTTTATGAGACGGTCGGATGACTTTCTCAAGCGGTACTTTACTTTAATTTTCAACTCACAACACTTCCTTGATCAGACCCATGATGTGACTGAACTAACCAATCAGAAGCTAGAATTTAGACTGCGGTAAACGTGAGGGAATCAGGGGCAGATTCAACAGAATATCCTGACTGTGTTAAATATGTAAACATGTAAATATGTAAGTAATAATTGTGTAACCCAAATATGTAAATGATTAACTGACTAAACATTGTAAATACATTTCTAGCAAATTAACTCCAATATAAATTATATTAACTTATTCTACAACTTTCAAATATGAATTAACTTCTAAACCTTCCATTATTATGGATTATTCCACGGCTCTTCTCAACGCTGTAGACCGCTCCGTTCACTTGCATGGGCCTTCCCAACGTTCAGCTGTCAATTATTTTGGTTTATGCTCCGTTCATTTGCATGGGGACTTCACAATTTCCGGCGGTGAATTATATTTGATAATTCACCGTTGCCAAGTATAATTGACCGCTGTCAAATTGAACGAAAGGATTTTTTGCCGTTTGCCATTTTAATCTAGATTAATCTAGATTAATCCCAAAATTAATCTAGATTTAAAAAAAATATCTATGCCCACCACTAA
Source organism: Melanogrammus aeglefinus (assembly GCA_900291075.1). Classification (NCBI taxonomy): domain Eukaryota; kingdom Metazoa; phylum Chordata; class Actinopteri; order Gadiformes; family Gadidae; genus Melanogrammus; species Melanogrammus aeglefinus. The sequence goes on along the minus strand of OLKM01000383.1, from coordinate 116,921 downwards.
TATATATATGTATAGGTATATTTATTTTTCGGTTATATGTATATGTCAGAATTATTTCACAGCCTATCAAAAGATTATTACTATGCAGTGCATGTTTGCTAAACGTGATGTAAGTCCCAACATCCAAATTTGGTCATGACCGTGTACGGATAGCTGACTAGAGAAAATAACTAGCGTTCCTCATTCACACAACTAAAACAACAATGACAAAGGAGCATACTTTGGTGCAGTTTGATAGGTTTGAGTAGTTAAAGTAAAACATTTCCCTCGCCGTGAACATATTTCCAATTTGCATAGCGGGCGACAGACAGTAGCGAACAGGTTGAGGAGAGCTGATGTAAGGACCTTGGAGGACTGTTGCATTATGGAAAACACATCCCTGCTGAAACACCGACGGAGAATTGGGGACATATTGTGTGTTCCTTTGGAGCCCACTGCACCCCCACTCTCCGTATGGCCGTCCACTTCCCTCACCTGGGGGGGGGGGGGGATGAGTTTGCTGTCTCCTTAATGGCGTTTATGCTCTTGTTGTTCCCGCTATGCATGTTCATTAGCCGCCCCCTCGATGCACAGCGAGACATAGAGGAGGCTGAATAATGGATTATCTCTGATCACTGGGCCACAAAGTAGAGCACAGGTACAACGCCGCACCATTACCGAGGCTACATATCTAGCCGTACGTTTTAGTGTCAGCCAACGAGGCCGTTGTCTTTATGGTGATTACCTCCATCATTAATTAAAGGATAATTATTATAAATTACTGAACGGATCGAGTCTTAGCCTTAATGTTCCCGTGTGCATGTCACCTCACAGAAAGCTGCCAATTATATTGATAAAGATATTGTCGAGCAGCACAGAAGTCGTGGAGGAAGGCTGGTGGTGTAAATATAAATTGTCGGCTCCCGCTGACGACTTATCGTCTCGATCATCACAAGGTGAAGATCAGTTAGGGGAGGACAACGGAAAAAGGAAATTGGTATGAATCCATCCAGACTGCACGAGCGTCTTTAGTACCTCTCTATGAAATGCCTTCGCTCCTGATGAGGACGTTGTTGTTGTTAGCCCCGGCCAGCACAATCAGGGAATCAAAGAGCCGAGGCGACAGACGGCCTCATTCTCCTCGCGGTGACTCAAGGCATTCATCCGGGGTTGACGTGACTTTGTTGCGAAACGTCGTCCGGTAATTACCCCGCTTCACCGCGGACTGGTTTTCGGGGCTATTATTATTATTACTATGGAGGAGATGAGCAGCACATTGTGCGCTGGAAGGCCGACGTAAAATGGCTGCCACCGACCGTTTGTGTACGTTCCTTTGAAGCTGTCACAGAAACAGTATGGGGTCGCCGCACGGAGCGTCCACGCAAACACGGCGGCGGCGCATCTGGTCCGTCTCAAAACCTCGCGTGAGGTCCTATAAAAACGCTCCCGCTGACAGGTCAGGGGAGCTGTGTGGCAAACGCATTAGCTGGTTGTGATTTGTCTGCGTGGGATTTGATGCTGTTGTTGTTGTTCTGGGGGAGATTGGAGGCAGACTCTCCACTGTCTCTGCTCCCGGAGCGTCCAGGCGTGAAATCCAGCCTGACGTTTATATACAGGCCCTATACAATGATAGGAATTGAAAGGCTCTAACCCCCATGGCATGTGGATTCCGAGCTTTTTTTCTGCCTACGTTGTTCTTTCTCTTTATACAAATGGTGTGCGGTTGTCGTCTTGCCCCCATAGGGACCGTTGACCCACTTGTGTCTGAGAGGACTGTGTGGAATACAGTCTCTAGCTCACGTAACGCTCCAACGGCAGCACTCCAGTGACTCCATTAACCTTTGTTATCACAGGGACGTACTTCGCGGCCCTTTTTTCATGTATTCAATGCTGAAGACTCTCCTCGGAGGTCTGGCGGCCGGCCTTCAGTTTTAATCTGGACCCGGTATCTGCTGCAGGAAAGGGCGGGGCGGGGGGGGGGGGAGAGAGAGAGAGAGAGAGAGAGAGAGAGAGAGAGAGAAGAGAGAGAGAGAGAGAGAGAGAGAGAGAGAGAGGAGAGAGAGAGAGAGAGAGAGAGAGAGAGAGAGAGAGAGAGAGAGAGAGAGAGAACTGCTTTTTCTCTTCTTCCTTTTCTTTTTTATTGCTTCCGACAACAGCTGCATCTTATAAAGTTCTGTTGAAAGGGTTTTAACCTTACTTTAGCATGACTGTGAATGTCCTTTAGGAGCACTTGTCTCTTCTCTTATCCCGTGTGAGAGTGGATGCTTTGCAGACACTCCTCTGCTCTGTGGACGTTGACAGCGTGCATTTCCATCTGCGGGGAACTCTCCAGCCTATACCATGTTAATGTGGGCTCAATAAATATTACGAAATGTGATGAAGATGGGGAAAAATAGAAGTTAAATGCAGAGCGTCTTTGAACTGTGTTCTCTAATGTGGGTCAGAGATCCATCGTATGCATATTTTTGAAAGGCTTTTCATCTGCAATTGCAAAGTAACCATTCCCCGGGTACTCTCTTAATTTCCTCTACTTGCAGATTTGTTCACTTATATTTATATATTTAAACATGGGGAAGTGAGTTTCTGTATGAAGAAATACACGCCAAAAAGGGGATGTCTGACTTTTCTTCTTCTTCTGTGTGCGTGTGTGTGTGTGTGTGTGTGTGTGTGTGTGTGTGTGTGTGTGTGTGTGTGTGTGTGTGTGTGTGTGTGTGTGTGTGTGTGTGTGTGTGTGTGTGTGTGTGTGTGTGTGTGTGTGTGTGTGTGTGTGTCTGTCTGTCTGTGTGGGTATGTGTGCGTGTGTGTGTGTGTGGTGTGTGTGTGTGTGTGTGTGTGTGTGTGTGTGTGTGTGTGTGTGTGTGTGTGTGTGTGTGTGTGTGTGTGTGTGTGTCTGTCTGTCTGTCTGTGTGGGTATGTGTGTGTGTGTGTGTGTGTGTGTGTGTGAGGCATTTGGTCTCGATAACGTTTCAAATACCGAGGGCATGACCGCCAGAGGAGGAGGTGGGAGGAGAGGAGATAGGAAGAGGAGAGGAAAGGATGGCTAAGGGGAGGAGAGAACACAAAAGACGGAGAGAGAGGGGAAGGAGATCAGAGGAGATGAAGAGGGGAGAGGGGAGGGGAGTGAAACAGAGTAGAGGGAGAACGCAAAGGAGAGGAGGAGAGGAAAGGATGAGATGCTCCTACTCCCGTCCGAGCCCCCCCTGCCACCATTCTTGTGTTTCTGTGTGCGTCTCTTAGAAAAACGAGGCGGTTCAGCGCGGCCTATTGTGTAAAATAACATTTCTATTGACTGCCAATTACTTGGGACCTTATTTTGGTGCCTTCCATAATTAAAAGTCCCTCTCTCTGTTGTCCCACCCTGTCCCCCACCCACCTTACCCGCCCCCTCCTCCTGTCCCTCTTGTTTCTCTTACAGACGGAAAACTACTCCATGGACTCCAGTTACGTGAACAGCAGAGCCCACCTCATTAAAAGGTATGTCTTAAGTCATGCTTCAGGTGTGTCTGTTTTTAGCACGTCCCCCCACCGCTTTGTTCTGTGTTGTTGTTCTCCAATTACCGCACCGCTACTCACGCTTTGCCGTTGGATGGTGGCTTGGATGTTTATACTTGTGTATATCACATTTTTAGCATTTAGTGTTGCAGGATCTATTGCAGGAACAAATCCTATTACTTGAAATGAAATAACGGGAGCAGCCATGATATTAAATGACACAAAACAGGGACTTCAAAGGCTTAAAATAGAAATACTTACTTATACATCAACGTATTTATAGCGTCTTCTGATCTCGTACTGCACCATGTTAATGCAATACATGCCATGGATGTCACACAGCAGATCACCGTGTAGATTTACATTCGGGGTTTTTTTTTATCCAAAGTGACTTACAACGTTTTTCAAACACAAACTCACACAGCGGCGGCGGCGGCGGAGCCAGCGACGCACGTCGTCACGCCAGCTCGTGAGGAGTAGTTAGGGTGGGGTGCCTTGCCCCAGGGACACCTCGGCGATCAGCTAGGTAGAGCCGGGTATCAAACTAGCAACCTTCCGGTTCCAACTCGCCGTACCTACTGAGCAACTGCCGAATTTATGTGAAGAGGCAATGAGTGGAATCTATTGGTTATCTTCTTTTCCTCCACCTGTTGCAGGAAATGCGATCTGGTTCTGGGATTGATAGGGGGGGGGGGGGGGGGGGGGGGTGGGGGGGGATGGTGGACACCCAGGGACCCCCCTCCCCCGCCCTATCATCCTCCCCCCCGTTGCCTGCAGCTATCGGGCATTCCAGGGGGCCTCCATTGTGTGAGCCCACCCTGGCCTTTGGAAAACCCATTATAGCAATTTCCTCCTGCACCCCCCCCCCCCAAAGACAGGTCCCCTGTTAATGTAAACACAGAGCATCACAGGGCGGCCGCCTGCCCCTCCGCCGCCGCCGCCGCCCGGCACAAAGACGGCCCTTTCACCGCTGCAATTACAGTGATAGCATCAGAGGGGACCGCTCCTCGCCCCTCTGCGGGGAGAAGGGTCCGCCTGAGATTGGGGAGCGGGGGTCTAAAGGGGGGGAGTGGGCCCCCTCTTTGGTTATGTTAAGTAGTAAGTGGAAACATGTTCCGGTATAACCTTAGTCGTCCTGTTTTACTCCGAGAATGCAGAGCGCCTTATCTTGCCTTCTGCATCTCCTAGCTTCCTTTCCTCGTGTCCTGCCCTGGCGCGGGTGCCTTCCTGCTCACAGCAACATGTGCACCCCCCCCCCCCCCCAACACACACACACACACACACACACACACACACACACACACACACACACACACACACACACACACACACACACACACACACACACACACACACACACACACACACACAGACCACACTCTTCTTATTAGCGTTGTTCCAGTGCGTTGGAAATCAAACAAGGGTAAATCAAGCTGTGGTTGTACAGCTGTTTATCATGCCCCCACCATTTAGACACAAACACACACACAGACAAACACGTATACATCCACCCATACCAACACACACACACACACACACATCAACACACACAACACACACACACACACACAACAACACCACACACACACCACACACACACACACACACACACACACACACACACACACACACACACACACACACACACACACACACACACACACACACAAAGAACACAGGCTAGCGCACTCCCCTATACACACCAGCCCATTTATTGACTGCGAGCGTCAAACAAGACAGATGCACAGTTTGTGGGCTCCCGGCATTCCCTCCCATCCATCTTGTTTCCAGCGACTCCCTGATACTGCAGCATGGGTCTGATGCTAGTGGCTGGCTGCTGCAAGTCGCTTGTTCGTCGACGGCTCACCGAGCCAGCGTTCCCCCCCCCCACACACACACACCACTCCTCTCTCTGTCGTGGCCCACGGAGCAATGCTAAGTTGAATAAGTAAATAAATTAATAATTGAATGCACACCGCACTTAATGGGACAAAGGCCCTGGAGAGCTTCAGCGGGTGCACTGCCTCGCTTCGGGAAGATGGAGCCCGCTCCTGTGCCAGGTCACAGGGTCACAGGGTCACAGGGTCGCAGGGTCACAGGGTCACAGGGTCACAGGGTCGCAGGGTCACAGGGTCACAGGGTCACAGGGTCACAGGGTCACAGGGTCACAGGGTCACAGGGTCACAGGGTCACAGGGTCACCGCACCGCGGGTCCTTCCGCCCAGAACTCGTTCAGAGAAACGCCCCTGAAATGAGTTTGCGGCCGATTCATCGGTACCAGTGGAAAGGCTTCGCTCAAAGGAACAATAAAAAAGAGTACACAGGAAGGACGAGTCGGGAGGAGGAGAGAAAAGGGAGGCTGGGGAGATGGAGGGTGAGCTCCTCAGACCCCAACACGGGAACACTAAAACACTAGTCTGGCTGTTGCCAGACCAAGCTGAATCCTAGTTTGCTCGTTGGTCTGGGGAGGCTGCTGTCATTTTCTTCAGCACAAGAGGCGTTCCCTGTCGTCATTGTGTTCAACCAGCCAATAGCGCGCCAGGGGGAATGGCCAGCTTGGAGATAGACTCCCGCAAAAAAGGTATCGGAAGCAGGAAGAAGCTCCTCTCCAGACCCCTCTGCAGGGTGGACTGGGCTACCCAGCCTACAAAACACTCCCAACAACCCCATCTCTTTTCACGGCCCTCTGCAGGCGTTCTGTCAGTTAACCAGAGCCCCACTCTGTAAGGGTTCAGTCAGTTAACCAGAGCCTCACTCTATAAGGGTTAAGTCAGTTAACCAGAGCCCCACTCTGTAAGGGTTCAGTCAGTTAACCAGAGCCTCACTCTATAAGGGTTCAGTCAGTTAACCAGAGCCCCACTCTGTAAGGGTTCAGTCAGTTAACCAGAGCCCCACTCTGTAAGGGTTCTGTCAGTTAACCAGAGCCCCACTCTGTAAGGGTTCTGTCAGTTAACCAGAGCCCCACTCTGTAAGGGTTCTGTCAGTTAACCAGAGCCCCACTCTGTAAGGGTTCTGTCAGTTAACCAGAGCCCCACTCTGTAAGGGTTCTGTCAGTTAACCAGAGCCCCACTCTGTAAGGGTTCTGTCAGTTAACCAGAGCCCCACTCTGTAAGGGTTCTGTCAGTTAACCAGAGCCCCACTCTGTAAGGGTTCTGTCAGTTAACCAGAGCCCCACTCTGTAAGGGTTCTGTCAGTTAACCAGAGCCCCACTCTGTAAGGGTTCAGTCAGTTAACCAGAGCCCCACTCTTTAAGGGTTCTGTCAGATAACCAGAGCCCCACTCTGTAAGGGTTCAGTCAGTTAACCAGAGCCTCCCTCTGTAAGGGTTCTGTCAGTTAAACCAGAGCCTCCTTCTGTAAGGGTTCTGTCAGTTAACCAGAGTCTCCCTTGTGTCCCCGCTGGCCCCCATGCAGCACATCCACCTTCAAGGACCTGGAGGGGAACAGCCTGAAGGACAGCGGCCACGAGGAGAGCGACCAGACGGACAGCGAGCACGACGTGCAGCGCGGCCACTATGTGGACACGGCCGTCAACGACGTGCTCAACATGACCGTCCCGCCCAACGTCTGCCAGCTGCCCGACCAAGGTAGGACGGAGCGACGCACGCTGCCGCGCGGCCGCTAGGGACACAGGGGTGTGTGTGTGTGTGTGTGTGTGTGTGTGTGTGTGTGTGTGTGTGTGTGTGTGTGTGTGTGTGTGTGTGTGTGTGTGTGTGTGTGTGCGTGTGTGTGTGTGTGTATGATTGCCAATGGCATGATAAGGCCCTCAGATGTGCTTAGAAGTATGTGGATAGCACACACATACTCGCACAGAAGTGTACCTCTGCTTTGATGTCCCCCTAAGACACCCTAATGTGAGGGATCTCTCACGGAGGGCAGGTCTTTGATAGCGGCTCGGCTAACAGTGTTGACTCCTAGCAGCCATGTGTGATCTTGAGCAGTGACCAGCCTCACAGCTTCTTGAATGGCAGCAATTAGGCTGACAAAGGTACAGAGAAGGTGGGAATCTCCATATCTGCCCGCGCAGCCATGCATTATTCAGCGGGATCGTTTAGTGAGGGAATTAATGCTGATGTTTCCAAAGTCCCCGGCTCGCCGTCGAGGAAGACATCTGCTGGCGGGAGCTAGTGTACGGGCGGAGGTCTGTTTTACGCTTCTGCCAGTCAACGAGGTCTGGGTGAGGAGAAAAGTGTGCAGCACTGTGTGTGTGTGTGTGTGTGTGTGTGTGTGTGTGTGTGTGTGTGTGTGTGTGTGTGTGTGTGTGTGTGTGTGTGTGTGTGTGTGTGTGTGTGTGTGTGTGTGTGTGTGTGTGTGTGTGAACAGCTTAATGTCCTCACTGGACCCGTTTGGACGCGTGGGTGGTTGTGTGTACTGAGCAGGAGGTTAGGGGCTCAAGTTGTTTATGATCTCCAAGCCAAACTTGCCTCAACTTTTGATACTTTAGTTTTCACAAGGTTAAGGTAGTTCGAGTTGAATCCGATATCATTTATGAAAGATATTTTTGAAAACAGGTATAAACAGGGTGATCTCTTTTCATGCCTGCTGTCTAATTGATGTGACTGTGACATTTAAACGGGCGAGGCAATTAAAAAAGCAGTTGCCTTTCCAAAGTAGTTTTGGAAGGTAAATACCAGCTTTACAGTTTGTTGTTATGTTATGCAATAATAGTCTTTTTGTCTGAGTGTTGTGGACAACCGGTTATGTAACACACGCACCTTAAGGGAAGGCTTCATGTTGTTACACGACACCCCTGTGAGGGGAGTGGACGGAACAGAGGTGTGTGTGTGTGTGTGTGTGTGTGGTGTGTGTGTGTGTGTGGTGTGTGTGGTGTGTGTGTGTGTGTGTGTGTGTGTGGTGTGTGTGTGTGTGGTGTGTGTGTGTGTGTGTGTGTGTGTTTGCTAGTGTGGGGGCGTGTGCGTGCGCGTGCATTTGTGTGCATGCATGCGTGTGTGTATGTGAGTGTGCGCGTGCATTTGCGTGTGCATCAGTGTGTATGTGCTTGTGCGCGTGCGTCGTGTGTGTTTGCGTGTGTGCGGCTGTGTGCTCTTTGGTGCGTGTGTGTGTGTGCATGTTCAGCGCAGCCTATTCCTTTTATTTGTAATCACTGAGCTGACTTCGGGGGGGAAAAAAAACAAACCACTGATGTTTCCAGACTTGGCAAACAGGCCATTGTTGGACCCGTCCTCCGATGGGTGTTACTAAGCAGCTTCTCTGTAATGGACAATGATAAGCGCATTTGTTGACGACTGTGCGCCCTGCCCTAATTATTTCACATCACGTGAAAAAAAAAAGCCCCTTTGCTTCTAAAACTAAACAAAACGGGATGCATACTGACAGCTCCTCTAACGCCCGGATCTCATTATTGGAGACAATTAGAGGTGATGTAGATGAGGAATATTTCAAGTGGGGGAGAAGCTCTTGGAGGCAGCCTTTTCCTTCCCATTACCGCCTCGATGATTGGATCTGTTTCAGTCGAAATTGATGAATGGCATCTGAATGCATAAAGTGATACACAGCGCTGGTTAAAAAGACTTTTCTCCAGATGACCAGAGGCCAGTGGAGAACCAGAGAGCCTCATTTTAAAAGGAATGAGTGTTTGTGTCCCTCTGACGTGGGCATAGAAATGGCAATTTGCCTCGCTCAGAGAGAGAGAGAGAGAGAGAGAGAGAGAGAGAGAGAGAGAGAGAGAGAGAGAGAGAGAGAGGAGAGAGAGAGAGAGAGAGGAGAGGGGGAGAGAGAGAGAGAGAGAGAGGGGGAGGAGAGAGAGAGAGAGAGAAGAGAGAGAGAGAGAGAGAGAGAGAGAGAGAGAGAGAGAGAGAGAGAGGGAGAGAGAGAGAGAGAGAGAGAGGAGAGAGAGAGAGAGAGAGAGAGAGAGAGAGAGAGAGAGAGAGAGAGAGAGAGAGAGAGAGAGAGAGAGAGAGAGAGAGAGAGAGAGAGAGAGAGAGAGGGGGGAGAGAGAGGGAGAGGGAGAGAAGGGGGAGAGAAAAAAAAAAGAGAGTGTGAGAGTGTTGGAGAAAGAGAGAAAGAGAGAGATTAGGAGAGCGAGAAAGAGAGAGAGAGCGAGCTTGTGAGGATGGAACAAAATGGCTTCCTGACGGTGTGTCCTGTCACTGGCTTCCAGGACACTGCGTGATAAAGCGAGCCCCGGACCGCAGTGAGAACCGCTGATAATTATTAAATGAATTGATGCTAGAAATCTAAGCGTACGTGCAAATGTAATGCCATCGCAAATGAAATTGTCACTCCTATTTCCATCTCAACAGTCTAATTATGTACTAAGAAAACTGAGTGATGGCCTTTGCTCGCTGGAACAGAATCAGAACACCATCCTCGTCTCCTAGTAAGGACCTTATTTGGCCCACTCTCTCTCTCTCTCTCTCTCTCTCTCTCTCTCTCTCTCTCTCTCTCTCTCTCTCTCTCTCTCTCTCTCTCTCCCTCTCTCTCCCTCTCTCTCTCTCTCTCTCTCTCTCCGCTCTCTCTCTCTCTCTCCTCTCTCTCTCTCTCTCTCTCTCTCCCCTCTCTCTCTCTCTCCCTCTCTCTCTCTCTCTCTCTCTCTCTCTCTCTCTCTCTCTCTCTCTCTCTCTCTCTCTCTCTCTCTCTCTCTCTCTCTCTCCCTCTCCCTCTCCCTCCCTATCGCGTCCTCCCCCGTCCCCCTGCAGTTTGTGTGATGCCTCATTATATATTCCACCACGCTGTACCTGCGTGCGTGCTGGGGCTCAAATAGAGCCGCGTGTGACTGCTGCCCTCCTTCCTGGTTAATGTCCCCCCAATAACCGGAGCACTACCGCGGCCGAATGCCACCTCACGCCCGACCCACGCGGTCCTCGCGTGGAGCTCATCCGTCTTAATTGACGGCGGGCGGCGGTGGGACTGCAGGGGGAACCGGTTGGGAGACAGAGAGGCAGGTTCTCTAAACACCCCCTGCTGTTTAGCTGTCTGCCGGGAATAGCTGTGTAGTTTGGCTCTCCTGGCAGCCGGAGCAGAAAACAAGTTGAGAGACGGCAATTGCCAAAGGACAGCGAGTGAGAACCCCCAGACGAGGATGAAAGCGGCCTGGATTCGCCTTCCCTTTTGTGTGCTTTTGTTTGTGTTTAGTTTTATTGCGCTGCTCTCTCTTGTTGATACGAAGACGAAGAAGAGGGAGGAGAGCCAGGAAGTAGATACTAAAATCCCAGGCGCATGCCGTGAAAGTGTTTACTATTCCCAGTGGCAGAGAAGGGGGAGTGTTTGCCCAGTGGATGAAGCATTACCTCCAGCACAAAGACGGCTTCGCCTGGGGATCTCCCATCAGCCCCTGGTCTCGGGATGCCAGGGGCTCTAGGAGTCCCTGGTTTTCCGGGGAATAATCCCGGCCCTGTATCCCAACGATCGTTCTTTGTTTCCTTCGAGCGGTTTGAAGCGCTAACTGTCTGTTGCTCGCGCCCTGTTGGGCTCCTCCTCTCTCTCCGCTCGCGGGCCGATCTGCGGCTACGGGATCCATTGTGTCTCCAGCTGCTGGCGCTCCTCAAAGCGCTTCTGAAGACACGTTCTTGGAGATTTGGATCTGGAGGGGTCGTGCCACGTTCGAAGCCTGTATCTGTAAAAACGCGTCAACGAATTAACCCCACCTACACGTACGCCGACCCACGTTTGTGGATTCATTCTGTGTTTTCAGGAACAAAGTGCATGAAATCGACTAAATATCTATAAAGAGAAAGCTATCTCACAGCCGCTGTGGGCTCTGTGGTATCTCTCGACGGCGCCAACACTCACAATAAGGCGCTTAGGAGCGACCGTTAGCCCCAGCTCACGTTAGCCCCAGCTCATGTTAGCCCCATGTCTGTTAGCCCCGGCCACATTAGCCCCATGTCTGTTAGCCCCGTCCACATTAGCCCCATGTCTGTTAGCCCCGGCCACATTAGCCCCACGTCTGTTAGCCCCGGCCACATTAGCCCCACGTCTGTTAGCCCTGGCCATATTAGCCCCATGTCTGTTAGCCCCAGCTCACGTTAGCCCCAGCGTCTGTTAGCCCCAGCGTCTGTTAGCCCCAGCGTCTGTTAGCCCCGGCCACATTAGCCCCAGCATCTGTTAGCCCCGGCCACATGAGCCCCATGTCTGTTAGCCCCCGCTCACGAGAACCATCAGGAGGAGGGAAGGTTGGGGGGGGGCATGGCGCCATAAAAAAAGAGCTAAATCGGCTCTTTCTTCCATTCTTCCCCCGCCACCCCCCCACCCCCACCCATCGCCGCCCCTCTCAGTTCCACTGATCGTCACAGCGCTCCCTTAATTCCTGCCGGCTATGGATGATCCATCGTTTGTCCGGGCTTAACATTCATGTTTGGTTGAGTCACCCGACGGATCTCTGTGGAAGGGGGCCGTTTGGATCCTGATCTCTTCTTTCTTCTTCAGCGGCGTCCGTTCTTACGCATACTAGTGCATTTCATTAGCTTGTGTTTTTTTGGGTGTGCCGTCACATTGGAAGAATTAGAAGTGTAGTTCTTGGAAGGAAATATTTTTTTTTATACTTTTTGGCCTATTAGACACAACCGGAGCCAGAACTCTTCAATCAGCCGAGGAATCACAGACTCGTTTCTGAGCGGTTCCATCTCATTCCCGGGAGGATGGTTCTCATATACCCGGTAGCTCCCTATGGGTGTGTTCCTGAAGCAGGGGGCCGGGAACAAGAGCAGGGTTGTGGGCAACAGACGTCTCCGCGCCCCCTCCCCCCCCCCCTCCTCCAGCGAGCCGTTTGGTTTCGCTCCTCCTAATTGATTTCAAGGCATTTTTCCGCTCTCTGAAACTCCTGTCGTCTTCACACTTAAATTCAGCACAGACTCAGTCTGTCTGTCTATCCATTTATCTATCCATCTATCCAACTGTCTGTCTGTCTGTCTGTCTGTCTGTCTGTCTGTCTGTCTGTCTGTCTGTCTGTCTGTCTGTCTGTCTGTCTGTCTGTCTGTCTGTCTGTCTGTCTGTCTGTCTGTCTGTCTGTCTGTCTGTCTGTCTGTCTGTCCATCTATCTATCCATCCTTCTCTCTCTCTCTCCCTCTCTCTCTCTCTCTCTCTCCTCTCTCTCTCTCTCTCTCTCTCTCTCTCTCTCTCTCTCTCTCTCTCTCTCTCTCTCTCTCTCTCCTCTCTCTCTCTCTCTCTCTCTCTCTCTCTCTCTCTCTCTCTCTCTCTATCTATCTATCTATCTATCTATCCATTTATGGATTTTCTCTGGGTTAGCTTTCTAATCATACTCCATCCTCTCCATTCCTGGTGTCAATGTATTCCCTCCTTTCCATCTTCCATCCATCCTTCCCAATCTCTCAGCGGTCCATATTTCCGTACTTCTGTGTCAGCAACCCCCCGTCCCCCCTACCACCACCACCACCACCACTGCCAGCACCACCCCTCTTTCCCTGTTGGATGAAATAAAGAGCAGACGAGCCTTACATGTTTGTGCTGCAGACTTGCCCTAAATTCAACATGAGAACATCTCTAGTTTGCAGTCCTCTGATCTCCTAATGAAAACCCTGACAGGTGTCAAGAGCGCGCCAGGCAGCGGGCTGCACTGACAACCCGGGAGGGGTGTGTGTGTGTGCGTGTGTGTGTGTGTGTGTGTGTGTGTGTGTGTGTGTGTGTGTGTGTGTGTGTGTGTGTGTGTGTGTGTGTGTGTGTGTGTGTGTGTGTGTGTGTGTGTGTGTGTGTGTGTGTTTGTCTGTGTCTGTCTGTGTGTCTCGGTGTGTGAGTGTGTTTGAAAGATAGCGAGATGGAAATGAGAGATAAACCGGGAGTCTAGTAAGCAGTCTTAGCGAGGCGGGGACGAGGGGAAAAAACCCAGGAGTCTGCTGACAGGTGGGAGTGCTTTGCTTGCGTCTGGATAAGTGCGACAGGAATTCACTGATTCTCAAACAACTCACACGATTGAATTAAACATCACGGTTCCCTTTTTTTTTTGCTGCTTCCAGAATGCATGCTGCTTTCGGATGGTTTATGATTCGATTAGCACACTAATACTACGTCAGGGCCATCTATTTTGATTTGGAGTCAACTAATCTAATATGGAACCTGCAGGGACAAAATGGACGACAATGATCAATAGCCGGTTGTAAAGGCCGCGTTAAGGAAGACGCAGCGCACACGCTTTGTGCTTGCACACACGCCACCGTGTTCATAAAAGTAGATTTAATAACAACAAATCAAGGGAGGGATTTGCAGGGATACTGAGACGTAACAAACAAGCAGACCTCTTCAACACTTGAAGTGAAGGCATTTCCAACAGGCATATTTTATTATTATGCTTACATTAAAATAACTTCATTAAGAACTAACACTTAAATCATACACAAGCCATGATTAATGCCACTATGGAAACCCTGTATAATTATATAATCAACTTAAAACTGTACTACGAAAATAGCATTTCCTTTTTGATGATCCGTACAAATCAGAGGGCTAGAGACATTTACCAAGAAGTCTCAAAGCCAGCGCTCTGAACATACAGTTATTAAAGCTTTTATTCAAACGCAGACACTGCTATGAAACACATGTGATTTATAGATAGATATAAAGTTTTATATGTTGTAATAAGTGAAAGTATAATCTAGTTTCACACAACAATAACTGCAATAATCGTCTTCTATAGAGAATTAAGACGGACCACGTCATTCAAGGCCATTATCCACCATACACAGCGCCTCATACACACACACACACACACACACGCACGCACGCACGCACACACACACACACACACACACACACACACACACACACACACACACACACACACACACACACACACACACACACACACACACACACACACACACACACACACACACACACACACACACAAACAAGAAGGCCTTCATCTCGGGTCTGTGACTCAAAATAATGCGTATAATGCTATAATGGCGTCGCCAGAACTCCCATTCTGCCAAAGCTCTTCTATATACAGCCAATGTATTTAATCAGCCAGAGTGGGA
>OLKM01000383.1:92500-97500 GCA_900291075.1 Melanogrammus aeglefinus | reverse complement strand
AACGACTCTGGTCCTAAACCCAGAACGGAGTGTTTTCCCCCCAATGTGTAAATTAGTGACTTTAACTTCTGTCTTGTTTTCTGCAGCGCCGCTGTTTTTTGGAATAAAATTTAACCGTTTTGGTATATCGACCTATAGCCAGCCGGGGGTTTTTTTTAGCCACCAATGTCCCCTAGCCATTAAAACTGAGGATAAAAGGTAATAGGAGAGGTTAGCGATAAAGTTTAATGGCAGACAGGAAAGCCTCTGAAAGGCTCTTTTTAATGATGTACCTCATCCCATGTATTCGCCATTAAATATGAGACCAGACGGCACGCAGAGATGAGGAAGGGCGACTGTCGGCAGACAGTGGGCTCCCTCTCTCCCCTCTTCACATCCTGCTGGACCCACCGTGGAAAACACATGCGTCTAAACAGCCCATAATGGCAGTGCGGCTCCTTTGGAGATCAGCTCGCATTAGCATCACAAGCAGAAGTATCCAAACAAGTCTGCATCCGACGGAGAAAGTTGGAGGGGCAGCTATTAGAGGTGGCCCACGTGGTACCAGATATAATCATGAAGCATAATGAGCATAAATATGTCCTGTTTTATTAACGGTAATCCGCTGTAATATCTTCCATTGTGTTTCTCCTGCCCTCATTTTCTGGAGTTCTCGGTTTATGTCAGTGCAGTGCACTATTCCTTCCGTAGTGGAAATGTGGTATAGTTCTCTTTGTGTACATTTTTTGGAGTATTGTTGTTTGGAATGGAAAGTGAATTGGACCAAGTCCTAAAATCAACAACTCCAAAGCAGGTCTTACTGCCTGTGGTACTGATGTGGCCATAGGGGGCGCTCTACTTCACAGTCAAACATTAACTGCTTTGTCCCCCCTCACCTCATTTGCCAAACATTTTTGAGAAACTTGGTATGCAGGCCTTGTTTGCTGAATTCTTTGGAAAACCTTAAAATATGAATCGTGATTACAGATGACCATGTCCGAGCCTGACCTAAAGATATTTAATATATTTAGACTGAGCTAAAAACGAAAAAATAGAAATAGAAATGAGCCACCATCGTTAAATCAATCACAAGAACTCCTTTAAGTCACAGAGGGACTCGAAACCTCCTTGCTTATTAGCCTTGCTATTATTAGCATGTTAGAATTCACACAGACGATGGCTCATACCGCGAGAAAAACACGCACGGCAGCATGTTATTGTATTGCAACGCAATGTTGCGGCGTCCTGGTACATCCGTGAGGGTCACATGTCTACGCCCATGTGTGTTGCGTGCAGCGCATCCGAGTCTTATCCAATCACCAGCTGCTGTCCATTCAACATCCCTTAGCGATGGGTCGCTATCAGAGACAGCCCCAGCGACAGGCCTCAGGCCGTCGTCAAGGAGACGGCCGCGGGCACGACCTCCCCCCAGTGCCGTCGTCGTGCTCGGTCTGCAGTCCATCTCGGAGAGCATCGTATGCGTTTTTCGACGGGGGCCTGGGGTGGGGGGGGGAGGGGGGTGGGGGGGCGGTGGTGTGGGGGTGGAGGTGGAGGTAAGCATCCATCTTGATGTTTAAGTTTACCCACGGGGCCAGGTTGATTCACAGCTGTCCCCGGGGCCCGCGGAGCCGGGGATCAAGAGGAGAGGCGCGGGGAATTGGGTCTCTGACACCTGTCACTTCCACTCCATCGCACCTTGGCCCCCCCGCTGCCGCACATAAGGGCTTCCCGTGTCACAGCCCTGCGTGCCATCACAAGCGGTACGGCGGGACTGGGAATCCAATTACTGCGGCTGTGTCATAGCCTGCCAGCCTGCCTGTCCTTATGCACGCCAAGGCCCTGCTTCTTCAAATCAGAAAGTATGTGCCCATTAGTTCCTTCTCTTTACCGCGGTGTACCCCCCTCTCAGCACGCCGCGGATACAAGACGCCCGGTTTCATTTTCTCTTCTTTGGCGCTGGGATTTGCTCGGTTCACGCGGCTCACGGCTGACAGGCCTCGACGTGGCGTGGCGCGGTGCCGGTGGGCGGGTGGCTGGAATAACGCTTCATGCTTGGTCTTTGGCTCGTCTGATAACAGGCATGGGTGAGAACTCTCCCGCGGTGAATAATGGAGGCAGGCCTCTGAAGGAGACCAGTGGATCTCCCCAACGCTGGGGGACATGTGACAGAGCGCGGGGGCGGGAGGAGGAGGACGTCGGGAGCCTTCTCGGTGCTTTTCTTCCCCTCTTGTTTTCCTCCCCCCGCCTCCCCCCCCGCCTCCCCCCCCCCCCCCCGCCTCCCCCCTCCTCCTCCTCCGCTCCTCCCACGTCCTCCTCTTCCTCTCCTACTCTGAGTTCTCTGAGCTTCCTCAGAGACATTTTATTTGGTACGTTTTCAGCGGGATTCTCAGGAACTCCCTTGATCACAGCTGCAAACACTGCCCCTCATATAACTATATACTATATATATATATATATATATACACTCACACACACGGCATACATCACTCCACGCGTTGAAAGCCACCGTGCCCTAGTTCCAGAGGTTGTTAAAAGTCTGGCACAAGTCTGACGGTTTTCCGACAGAGGGAAGCTGGGGAGAAAGGAAAAAAAAAGAAGAGGAACGGGTGCAAGAGGAGGAAGAAGAAGAGGAGAAAATAAAAAGTAGAATAACAGAATGAAATAGGAATGAGTAGAAAGGGCGCCGGCGCTTTGGAAGACAAGATAAAATGGAATATAAAACACATAGTCCTGGCTGACGCAGAGTGAACATGACTGAATGAGAAGACACTTGGCATTAATTATGCAGGGCCCCCCGCTTTTTTTTTTTTTTTAAAGTTCCAGTGCGGAAGCTCACGCAGGGAGCTGGAGGGGCCCTTAGCCGAGGGCTGTGGCTCTGCGGCGCTGCGCAGCTGTTTGGGCCCCGCCTTGCATTGATTGGCTGTGCCGACGCTAGGGGGGGGGACTCAGGTGGACGGCGGCGCTGGAGGAGCTCTGGAGGAGTGCTGTGGGGCAGCGGCGGTGGTCGAGGTGGCTGCTAGCGCTGCTGCTAGCGCTGCTAGCGCGGGTTATCTAGACGCCAGGCAGCCCATTCAGAGCCATGACTTGGTTAAACACAAGGGTTGTGCATCTGTTGAGCTCGAAAACGATGGGCAGTAGGTTCTGGGGAAGACACAAACACAAGTCGCCTTCCCGGAGTTGTGTTAGCACGTATTTTACACCCTTGTATCCTCCCTTCTTTGTACTGGGAACCAATAAAATACTAAAGGCTCACTGTAGATGTCACATAGTTCACCAGAAAACAAATAGGACCACATCCTGTCTGGCACGGTCTAATCGACTCTGGCCTTAGATTGCTTCCTCCGAGAAAGAGACCGGGGTGACCTGTGAGACCTCAGCAATGTGTTTTCCCCTGAGCCCCCCCCATGACAGAGACTGCTCTGAGGGGCTCCCTTCGCCCGCCACTTACTCTCTCTCTCTCTCTCTGCCTCTCGCCCTCCCTCTCCCTCTCTCTCTCCCGCCCTCTCTCTCGTTATGTCTGCCTCTCGCTCTCCCCTGCCATCGCTACAATATAAGCCTTCCCCACTGTCCCCATCCCCACTCATAGATGTAATTTACTGTCTGCCTCGGCTGTCCCTAAATCCCCCTCCCCTCATTCCCTCCACTCAGACTCCAGGGTTTAGGAGCAAATTAGCTCCCTAGCTCGGTCAAGCTTAAACACAGCAGAAATTTTGCATTTGTTCCAGTGTATTTAAAGATGTCCTCTGCAGATGCATTGCGAGTAGAATGGAAAAGGAAAAAGAGATGAGCCCGGTGGACCAATGGAAGGCCTGCTGTCATGGCGACGGCGGCGGGCCTTGTGAAATGTGACCGACGGACGGGCTTGTGTGTTGAGGTTTGGGATGTGTGTGTGTTGGTCACTGCTCCACGCTGCTCTTCAACGTGATATAGGGCAAGCTCTTTTTAGGGTTAGTCGTTAGAACGGCCTTTTCAGTTGGCAGCGTTGAACACGGCCCAGTTGTTGTAAGATAGACTTTCATTATTATTATAAAAACAGGTGTAGCCTTTGTTTTGTACAAAGAAGAAACACAATAAAGAAAGATGTGTGTCGCTGGCAAAGGCTAATCCAAACATCTGCGAGGTCAGAGTCCGTCCAATCACAAGCACGCCCTGTCCAGGTTTTTGTGTTTCCAGCAATTGGGCAGTCGGCATTAACGTTTCACCGCCTTGAACCACAGAAAATAGGCTTAGAAAAGCGGGGAGCGAAAGTTCCATTTTTAATGGAATAACAGAATTGTTATTCTTTCTTTGAAGTGTGAACTCCCCTTTTTTTTTATATCAAGCAGAACTGGGTCACCGTGTGTTTCAGTCTGCCCCAGAAATCCCCCCCCTTGCAAAAAAATAAATAAAACAGAGTATATATATATATACATGAACCCTGTTTTATTTATTTGGATTTACTTATTTGTATATTTATTTCCAAAAAAGCATCAAAAGGAATCCTCCCCAAAATAATATCCAAAGGTGGTTCTCCGGAGCGGCTCGCTGAATCCCCTCGTCGCGACGAACACGCTCGCTGCCGAATTAGTCGGAATCCCTGAAACGAACCGCTGTATAATGCTCTGTTCTGTATTCATGTGATAACGCGCCGTATACAGCATGCACTGTATGTGTACAGTGGAAAATAAATACGGGGTATTGGGTGCGTTTTGCACTGATATATTCTTCCTGAACCGTAGCACAACATACCCTGTATTTGAGGTCACGAGGACTTTCAATGGGCCATATATATATATATATATATATATATATATATATATATATATATATAATAATGCAATCCATAGTGATATAATGTCTCTCCAGGGATCTTCTCTCTGCCCTCTTTATCTCCCCCCTGTTTAGCCCGGTTCAGCTTTACTTAGCCCAGGCTTAGCTCTTCATGCATGTCTGGCTGGGTTAAATCCAGTTGGTGTGGAGCACCGTGAAACGCAGCCCCGGGCTTATATAATGTGTGAAGAGCCACTGCATCAATTATTACA
>OLKM01000383.1:37500-90000 GCA_900291075.1 Melanogrammus aeglefinus | reverse complement strand
GTACGTGCTTGCGTGCGTGTGCGCCCATGTGTGTGTGTGTACGTGCTTGCGTGCGTGTGCGCCCATGTGTGTGTGTGTGTGTGTACGTGCTTGCGTGCGTGTGCGCCCATGTGTGTGTGTGTGTACGTGCTTGCGTGCGTGTGCGCCCATGTGTGTGTGTGTGTGTACGTGCTTGCGTGCGTGTGCGCCCGTGTGTGTGTGTGTGTACGTGCTTGCGTGCGTGTGCGCCCATGTGTGTGTGTGTGTGTGTGCTTGCGTGCTGTGCGTGCGTGAAGGTGAGGCGGGCGTGCCCTAATGCGGCTGAGCCAGATGCGGCGCCCGGGGAAGCGGGTTGGAGCCTCGTCCGCGGGGCTCAGAGCGATGGGCTCCGCGGCAGCACAGCCAGGGTGCAACTCCACTGTTTGTAAAAACAAGACCATCACACTCCATCTTGCCACTCCCGCAGGAGCCGGGCCTCCGGGCTGATTTATGGCCCACAGACGGAGCTGGCTGGCTGGGGTGACAGCGGCACTTGGACCCCTCCCTGGTGACTAGTGTGGGAGGCAGTCAGGCCACAGCTCCAGCCTCGGCCGGCCATAGAGCTGTCCTCTAGTTAGAGCAGACAAGACATTAAGCCTCGTCCCCGGGTGTGGAGATCGGCCCTGATGGCCGTCCAGCCATCAAGGCCGTGAGCACGCCTCGTGGTCCACTCCCTGCACCAATCAGCAGCGGTCTGGCTGCAGCTGGCCGTCCGTCTGTCGGCCCTCTGTTGCTACCACCCCTCTGATTTGTCCGTTGTAATTTCCCGACGAGGAAACCTGCGCCAACAATTTACCTGTCATCTTGGTTAATTGCCGTGGGCTGTCAGGAGGACAGGAGGGAGAACGTGAACACGGGGAGCAGGTGGGCCTACAGATAATTTACGTCAAAAGCAAAAAGGGGTTGAGGGCTTTGTTGTTGCAACTGCAGGCTGATGTCACGGAGATGACAGGGAAAGTTTGGCGATCAGCCTTAAAGTGGGTCATCAGAATTGCAACCCAATTCAGTTCACTACCATTCTGTAGCTGGAGTCTGCAGCGCCACTCAGCCACCGCAGCAGAAGAGACGGAGACAACAAAATGTCAGACTTGTTGTTTGCTTATTACTCGCTCCTTCCACACGCTACGCTTTTCCACACCTTTTTTTCTTTCGGGTTTAGGAAATGGTGTCCACAAACAAGGAGCAGAATGACAGTGCTCTGTGTTCCATGAGGTTGAATCGCTGTAGGAGATGATTTGCTGTTTACGGGAATCTTTGTCAAACATGTGTGTGTCATGTATTCCGATCTCATTTCTGGACAATCCAAAACCAGGGAATCTGTTTTTATTGCTTTAAAAAAAGTAGTAAAAGCAAACCGGCATCCATTATTTACAATCTATTTACCATTCCACAGCACTGCGTCAAACCCTGTTTCAGGGACTGTCTCGTCATGCAGCCTGACTGAATCGTGTCATGGGCGCCGTATGGTCCCACACTGTTCTCCCTGCTTCCTGCGTACCTCCTCCAGGGCCGCACCAAGACTAGACCATTTGCTGTCTCATTAAGTCATGTCTCTTCCCTTTCTTTTTTTTAATGAATCGTCAGCGAGATACTTACTTTGCGTACTTATTTCTACTCAAAGAATATCCGTTTTATATCATTCCGTTCTAAATCACAGCCAACAGTACCCCACAAATAATTCTCTATATATACTGTAGTTTATCGTCTTCTTCTTTATACAGCAATATTTATCATTTGGCCATTGCATGCATACCAGCGCATGCATATTTTAAGTCATCCGCGATGCCTCTGCTCAGTCTTTGAACCCCGGTTTAAAATTGAAGCACGGAATTACCGATTTCTCGGCAGTGCCGCAGGATTTGATTCAGACTGTCGTCGTTGTTTTGCTCCGCGTTCGTTTTTATTTCGATTTTAAACGTTGGAAGCTCTGGAAATACCGCCAGCCCATGGCGCCCAATGTAGCTCCCCCAGTAATTAATAGGTATTAAATTGTAGATATGAAATGTTCCCACTGACGTAGCGCGCTGTGCTTTACTTTAAGTCTGTTTCTGGAACTGATTCGCGGGCTTATTTTCTCCTGGAGGCTTTGAATAGACTTTCACCGCAGGGGGGGGGGTTCTCTTGACTTCACTCTGCGCTCGTTGCAAATTTCAGCAGTGCTTTAAAAGCCATTTAATGGTTCATTTCGCAGCAATGCATTTGTTCTTTTCTTGGATTTGAAAGGCGTTTTATTTCATCCCCAAGTTGAAGGCCTGTCAAATCCTTCTTCTTTTTTTCCAATTCTGCTCCTTTTTTTCTATGGGGTTTTTTTTTGTGGGTCAAAAGCGACATCTGCCTTTTGTGGGTTTGTAAGCAGTGGCAGGATGTGACAGTGTTAATGGCACTCAGCTTTCACAACAATGTCATTTGATACCAAATGCTCCCCCATAGACTTTGGTGAACGGAGAGGATATTCACCCCGTGCATAGGGGTTCCGTACCGTCTATTTGTGCCTGGAGATATTTCATTGCCGTATAAAGAGACAGCTTCATAAGGCCTCTGAAAGCGCCTCGTAGTAATTGTAGTAATCTAGTCAATTCTCTCCAGCGGGGGGAACTCTAGGAAATGGTTTTGTCTTTCTTTTTTTAGAGCAGCAAAAAGGGAAGGAAGGAAAAAGATTTGAGTAAAGATTTCAGAATGCTCGCCTCCAATCGATCACCAAAGCTCTTTGGAGCCTATGTAGCCAGCCAGAATTAATTTCTACAATCTGCAATCTGCCTCTTGTAAGCACCAGCCATTTCTGCCCATTCTGTTAAATGAGTGCACTTTATATGATGAAATTATTTATTTTTTAAGCGGTTGTACTTTGGTTTGCCCAATGAGGGAAGGAAAGAAAAAAAAAAAAAAGAAACATGTTAACACAAACGAGAAGATGATGTTCTCATGCAAGCTGGATTAAGAAAGATAAAAACATGTAGGATTTACATGGATTAACGACGGAGAACAACAGCAACTGCTTTGTGGAAGGAGCAATAATCAAGGGAATGTTCTGCTCTTTACTCCACTGTTTACTACCTGCTACAGGTCTACCGTTGAGATGACATTATTCACCTGGGATTTGATCTATGCAGAGAATACCGTGTACTTTGCTCCAGCCTCCCACTACACTGCCTTTTGTCTGCTTGTTTGCTTCCATCACAGTCGCTCTGGTCAGTCAACATGTACTCCACATTTGCATGTACCAACACACATGCAAATTGGGAAACATAGATGCAAATAGTTGAGAGGGAAATAAAGTGCGCCTGTGAAAGAGCTGTTTTCTTCTACAGCGCTGTGGATTAGATAATGATGTATTTTGCACAACGTACTCTAGCGGTGATAAAACTCCTTTGACGATGGCAAGGTGAGGGTAGAATTGGCCATTGATCCCATGTCAAATATGTATTTTTCTATTACATACTGAGGTTCATTATGTACGTGGGAAAGGAGCTGTTGTTCTGCATTCGGTGGATGGAATAAGTTAACTTGTATGTGTGTGTGTACACACACATACATACTCTCACGTGTGTAGGTGAGAGGCATCTGTGAGGTGTATCTGTGTCACAGGATTGCCTATACATGAGTGTCTTTGATTCATGCCATGCACAAACACATAAAGATTCACACAATCACCAAACACCCAAACGCTGCCATGGACCTGGGCGGAATACTGCTCACTGTTCCATCACTCACAACGCGTTGCCTCTGGGTCCCGTTGGTGTATTCATGTTGTTATGAATGGGTGACTGTGAGGCACCAACTGTAAAGTGCTTTGGGAGGCTAAGGTCAGGAGAGCGCTGTATAAATGC
Source organism: Melanogrammus aeglefinus (assembly GCA_900291075.1). Lineage (NCBI taxonomy): Eukaryota > Metazoa > Chordata > Actinopteri > Gadiformes > Gadidae > Melanogrammus > Melanogrammus aeglefinus. Next base: position 86,155 of record OLKM01000383.1, on the reverse strand, counting down.
AGTCCATTAACCATCTAGTCAGTCACTCACGGTGGCTGAGTTTAAATTGCCAGTTGTGCGACTTAATTCAGTCAATTCAGTCAGTCATCTATTCACCAAATCATGTGCGTCGCTCATCAGTAATACTTCACGAGAGCCACCTCGAGCTGGCCTGTCTTGGAGAAACCGGCCGCAATCTTTAAATATTGATTCCATTACCTTGGCAGAGGTGCCCCTCAGAGTGCAGGAATGGAGGGGGATGGGGAAAACAGATAATTAAGGATTCTAATTAGGTGATCTGTCAAGCTGTGAGGGCTAGATGTAAGCATGTGGCCTTGGGTCAATGACAATCCGCCCAATAGCTGCCCTCGTCACCTTGGGTCTGTGATGGGAGGGAGGGGACGGACTGGGCCTTGCCCCCAAACCAGCAGGATTTAGAAATGGCACTGAGAAATAATTTAAGGCGGGGGGGGGGGGGGGTTAAGTCAGAGAGGCCCAAATACCTGGGCCAGGGACATAGGTCCAGTAGAACTGTTTAACGATGAGGCTGCAACGAATGATTCAGATAAATGAGATAGTGACACAGCAAAGCAACCAGTTTTTACACTGCATTTCCAGTGTAATCAATCTAATGAATGTGTATCCGTGATCCTTAAGTTACTACCATCTTGTTCATTCATTCAGAAGCAGTTCATTTACCCTAGGCTTTCACACCCTGCATTACCACCTGGTTGTAGGATGAAGCAGCATAAGTCTATTCGATATAGAAAAATAAAACTTGCTCCTATGTTCAGTTGAGGTGATTTTAAGGTATCTTAAAGTCACTGTGTATGGTTCTGTTTGAGGACCGGTTTTATGAATAGTTTTATGCCATTCTTTGAGGTCATCGGTAAATGAAAGGACATCTTACACAGCTTTTATGGGTATAGGTTATGACAACAATGAAATATCTACCGACTGTTTAGTATCCCCCTTTGGCAAACTTTGGTGTGAGTGTGTTATCCTTCAAAGAACCAAAAGAAACAAGGAACACATTGGTCTCCATTATTTGTTGCTATAATGACAAAAAAACAAACGAAATTGCCTTGAAAGCAATTCACAAAACAGAAGGCTGTGCCGTAATACCGACTGAGACAGCGTCAAAACGTCATTACAAATTTATAACTCGGTGCTGGATGACAGAGTTACTGGATGGAGAGAGATGAACCAAGCAACAATACCGCAAACCTGTCTGGTGTCTCTCTCCCCAGACAGATATCTGATTGCACTGTTTAAACTCCTCTTTCATGAAGTGTTTTCACACAAAAAAAAATTGATGTGCAAGCTGTAAATGGCCTTGTGATCCATCTCTAGTTGTAAGGTTCTAGCTAGAAACTTCTCAAGTAAAGGCAGCGAAACCTTCGTGGAAATGTGTTGAAACGTATGATTTAAAAAGGCTTTGTTTAGACTCACCTGTTTAGAGTTCAACTAGACACTTCATAGCCTCCCCCCACTTAACTCCAGACCCCTCTTACACACTCGTAGTGTGTTGTACGTCCTGGCACTTAATGTACGCACTTATTGTAGGTTGTATGTTCTTGCACTTTCAAATAGTACTTATCCTAGCTGTCTTTGTTGTACACAGGTTAGTGCCTGGCACCTTGGTCCTATGAACATCCTTACTGCGATATATTGTTTCTCCTTCTTCTTACAAATGTACTCAATGTAAAAAAGAGGTGTTGTTTCGACCGCCGTCTAACCGTGGCTCTTGTCCTTCTCCTCGGCTCCCCCCAGACCCCGGTGAAGGCTTCCACTGCCAGGACGAGTGCCGCATCCTGGGCCACTCCGACCGCTGCTGGATGCCCCGCGTCTCCGTCCCGGCGCGGGCCAAGTCCCCGGAGCACGGCCGCAATGTCATCGCCCTGTCGATAGAGGCCACCACGGTGGAGGTGCCCCACCACTACGAGGACGGCACCGCCAAAAGGACTTTTGCCACCTTCGGCAAGGACGGGCCGGAGGACGCCGAGCGCGCTGACTTCAAGGCCCGGCGGACTCTGAGCGAGTCGCAGCAGGTGTGCAGCCCCAAGGCCAACGGAGGGGCCGTGCGCGAGGCCGGCAACGGCCGCGAGGCCGGCAGCCCCATCACCTCCCCCGTGCACCTGAAGAGCCCCGCCTCCAAGCAGCCGCCGTCCGCGTACAACACCCTCAAGTGCCGGGACGCCGAGCGCATCGCCAACCACAGCCTGCTGCGGCAGCCAGAGGGGAAGGACAGCGAGCCCGCTGTCCGGGAGATGAACACCCTGCTGCAGCACGACGCCCGCGACAAGGAGTCCCCCGGCAGCAAGCGGCTCAAGGATATCGTGCTCTAGCGGGGCCCTCCCGTACCCCGGCACCGACGCGCAGGCATGGGGGGGGAGTGGGGGGGGGGGGGGGGCGGTGATGATCGCCCCAGGCCACTAGCCCACTTCCCACAAACACCACAACACACACAACCACCCGACCCCCCCCCCCACCCGCGGAGACCCCCACCCACTCACCCACCCAACCAAACAAACAACACCGTGCACGTCCAAGTGTACGCAACACGCATTTCTATACACCCACGATGGCTGTTTGTACGCATCGGACAAAGGTAGAGGAAGGCTGTGGACTTTAGACGCGCGGCGGCGGGGAGGAGGAGGAGGAGCGGCAGAGCAGGCGGCCGGCGGAGGAACTGGCGGAACGCTGCAGCTAGTTGTGTACCGAGGTAGTGATGTGGCTTTGTTGTAGTTGCAGTACGATTTCTTTTGGGTTTTCTTTCGTCATGTTTCCTTTTCGGTCGACGGTCTGCGCCGAGTTGACGAGGGATTGTTTGTTGGAATCGGAGTGAGCCTCCCCTTCCCCCCCCTTGAGCCAAACTCCGGACCCCAACCCACGTGGGCACAACAGGGGGCCAACCGAGAAGTACAATTATGCCTTTTTTGAACTGCTGTTTTTTCACAAAATGATTTTTTTTTGCCTTCTTTGGTTTTGCAGTCGCCCTAGCTGCCCAAATCTCTCATTGCTTAATTGTACAGTGATCACTACAACCTAATAAACAGACCAACACAGGCTTCTTCTGAACTCTTACCCACAAATCGCCGCGTCACAGTTTCCGGCGCACAAGAGAGAAGGAAATTGGGGTCGGGGGGACAATTTACACAATCCTTTCTCGGTCTGCATATACCAGGAGGCCGGACAGCCTGAGTGTCATCGAACTGTGAGGTCTTTACACTATATCTGTTTTTAAATCACGTACGGAGCCAAAGGAACTCTTACTAGCTCCACCTCCGCTCAGAACCCTGGGAGCGGGACAGACTGTTCCTCGTGTTCCCGTTGAGCTATACGAGGAAGAGGAGTAAGAGCAGAAGAAGAAGAAGAATTCACAACAACAACAACAACAACAACAACAACAACAACAACAGACTTATTGTTTTTGAAATCTCCTGTGCCCAACCTTGATTGTAGCCAGTGGAGCACAAGTTAGAAGTTTGTGCTCTTGTACTTTTCTGACTTTTGACTAGGGGGCTAGGAATAGAAGGGATAGTCACTCATGTCTTGCTATGTGAAACTCTGTATAGGGTTTGCTATTATCATTTTTAATAACCTGTTGTTATGTGACAATCCCTTTAATGTTTTGTTTCAAGAGTAAATAAAAAATAAAAAAACAAATAAACATTGGTGTTCAACTGAAGCTACCGTAGCGTTTGTTACACAAACACAAAAATGAAAAAAATATAAGCCAAAATATATTTTATAAATAATTTAAAAATGTATAATGAGAATATTTAATGCTGTGTAGTTACTTTATCAGTAAGTTATACTTGAAATTAATTTGCTTTTGTTAATTTTTCTTTTTTATTGACCATTTTATTTCTCCAAATTGAACTTGGATTAGTTTTGTTTACTGTGTGACCCCTGGCAACTGTTGACTTGCAGTCTACCTTGTTGTAAAGAGTTTCTTATTGGTCAGTTATTGTGCCATCAAGTTTCTGTGTGGGCTAATAGAAAATGTTTAAAAAGACAAAAAAAGAAGCGATTACAGCACCAACATTAATGTGTCAGTTCAATGAGCTTAGAGTGAGATAGCAAAAGAAACCAAAATAAAAAATAAAATAAAAGAGACGCAGACGAAAAACCTTAAAAAGGGACAACAGATGTTGCTTAATCTTAGTATCTAAGAAGGAGGACGATGTGTAGCATGGTTCTTCAAGCGGGTGACAGTCTTAACCGTTCTTTCTGCTGAATCACACGGCTGCCTCACAGGGCGGTCAAACCTGCGAGGGGGTGGGGGGGGGAGGGTTCACAGAAAAAAATAAGTATTTCCCATGTGCTCTGATGTTGCAAACAGCTACCTTGACTGTCTTGTGAAAAGTTGTGTGGATACCCAGGTATTTTATTTTTTCGGTTTAAACAATTTCAATTTGAATAGTGCTCTTTTAAGTTTTCAACGTTGTACAAGCCGCCCCCTATAAGATGATGCGAATCAGTCATTTGCACCGGGGGGGTGGGGAAAGGGGGGCGCGGCCAATTGCCATAACTTTCAACTCTCAAAAGTGGACTCCCCAATCTTCCAATTAGTCTCATATCACTCCTGTGGTCCGCAGGACGCCTGTGCACTGCAGAGGACCACCCAGACTAGCTCCCCGTCGGGGCTGGAGCTAGGTAAAGGTGTGGACCGTTCATCTGGGAATCCCCCTGACCCCCCCCCCCCCCCCTACTAGTGTCCGTGGATACGAGGTGTTAGTGAGCGCTGAGCTCACCTTCCCCACAGACGCCACACACACACACGCACACACTGCCCGGGGTTTGAGTCCTGCGTCGGAGCGAAGGACCATCGGGCACATTGAGCGGCGTGGTTTTTCTCTGATGCCTTTACAGTGAATAATAATAATAATGTACAATGTGGAAAGATGTGTCTGAAGGGTGGGGTTGCAAAATGCATACAACAAACTCGAATTTGTAGCTGAATGTTTTTTGCTGGTCTCACCCATTGCTTCTGGCAACATGAAAATCGGTTAATCACTGAATGTATACAGCAGCTTACAATTAAAACTATTAAATGTCCACCTCTTCGATTCTGTGTTTTGATTGAGTAAATTTATATGTATAACTTGGCAGAACGTTTTTCCTGAAATGACTCTGAAATGGCACATTCATTAGAGGGAAGGATAAATCAGGTGTGCACAAAGCCACAATAACAGGCTTCGCCCGCAACCTGACCAATCACAATTATCTATTCTGAAGACATGCCTTGATTCATATCATCTGCCTGCCGATAAGATCGATAGTGTAACCGGGATGTTGGAAAAGTTTTCTCGCAAAACTGCAAGAGAAGCTGTTAACGAAGGCAATTTGGTAAATGAGAAAAGAGAAAACTATTTTATTTCAGCCTAGACCCCCGTTTGCATTAATATTACATGCACTCACTGCTGCTGTTTGCCACGGTTCCCAAGTAGGCCTTTGGGAATACCAGCCCGGATCCGTCTATCTCTAATGGCACTGCTCTTTTCATTTGCTATTAGGTCACAGAGTCGTTTCTCAGGCATTTAACATTCCGAGCCGGTCCCCATAATACAACACTACACACATTGATCGCTGATGTGCTCGCTTACACACAGGGCTAGGTAGGTAATATGGTTTTGTAGGCAACAGCGTAACGTCATTATGCGGACATATAATGACCCCATCTCCCACTTTAGAGTCCTATTGATTGATCAGAGGGGCTGATGGATCTGGGTTAGATCTTTGAAAGCCATGAAATCTGTTAACAGCAAACAGTGGAGCGTGCTCTCCACTCCACCGCCTCCACCGTCCTCCAGCCAGCTCCTCCATTCCTCCAGAAGTGTACTCAGTGAAGATTAGGCCCTTTCTTCCCCATCTTTAACCTTGCCCGCTGCATTTCACAGCTCCTCCTTTGAGTAAGTTAGCATGGATTGATTGCAAGCGAAAGCCAAGAAGAGAAGTTCAGTGGGGCAGCCCACCCTCTGGGGCGGCTGATAGAAACGCAGCGAGAACCAAACCCTCCAGTCGCCTCACCTGCCCGCCCCGATAAGAGCGCGGGGGGGGCCTTCATCGCTCTAATTAGTTTGCCGTTCCCTCCGTACCTTCTGGTGGAGCCAACATGAAAGTTGCTGCTCTGAAAACGCACACGTCAACAGCACGTCCATTAATCTACGAGGAGGATCCTGTTTCTTCCAGTTCCTTCTCCCCTCTCTCCCCCCCCCCCTCTCTCCCCTCCCGGGCTGGGGGGGGGGGGGGGGTTGGGGGGGTGTGTGTGGGGGGGTAATGCCAGCCCTGCCCCACTCATAGAAATGACTCATGCTGTTATAATAGAGTCTGGACCCCTGAGTCTCCATAACAAACTCCATCAACCCAGAGCGACCGGGGACTTTTAAAGGTCAAACATATATATTCAGAAATCCTTTTGTAGAAAAAATTGCTTCAGATTTGCAATTACAAATTGACTGTGTAACATAATGGTACAACATATTTTTTTGGGTGGAAGCCTAATTCTATTCTATATTTCATCAAAGCCCCCTTTGAGTCAAAACGTATTGGCAATTCCAGAGTCGTACTTGTAATTCCCAAAATGGGGCTTGTCTATGCATAGTAATTACTTGTGATTCATGCTGGTCAGGATGAATTTCCGCCATTATTGCAAGATTTATATCAAAGGTTAGCGGGCCATGCATCCTATTAGCACCCTATTAATGTTTCAATTATCATTTCACAAAACGGCAAGGGGGAGGGGAAGGGGGTAGGGGGAGGGGGTATCAGAGAACAATTAAAATGATTTATTTCTGACACCGAAGTGAACTGAAAGGAACAGGGGGAGGGCCAGCCCTCGCCCCCCCCCCCCCGTCCCCCCCTCTCCCTAACATTCCTCCAACACAGAATACTTTGCAGTCCGTCTCCTGAATGAGCCTTCCCTTTTCAATCAGAACCTCTGATCTCGCTCTCTGTAGCGACCCCATTCTATCAAAAGAGGCTCGCAGCTGCTCTCCAGGGGGGTGGAGGTGGTGGTGCTGGCGGTGGGGGTGGTGTGGGCTTTTATTGTGACCATCCAGGGCCATTCACTCGTTCCTCTGTCGCAGGTTCACAAGGAGCGGGGGGGGGGGGGGAATTATATGACAACGAATAAAAATGTTTGCCGCAGCGAGCTAAACAAATCGCATCGGGCTGACCCTGCTCCGTCACACGGGTGGTGTCCCACGGAAGGCGCCCCCGGCAATAAAGATACGAAACCATTCCGACGGTGGCCCAATGAACACACACTGTTGCTTAGTAGAACAAAGCTGTGTTTGAGGTCTTTTTTATTGTGTGCAAGACCTCATGTTTGTGTTGAGTCGGCGAAGGACAATAGAGGGATTGTGTTCCTTTCAGACGGGCCACCTATTCACGGGGGGATTAAAGCTGTTCCACAGCGGACCACCAGCGGAAGCGACCGAGGTTGAGGTGGTCCAGTCGTTAGGCCACCGGGTCGTTTACATGCCAAGCTAAATTGTATCCTGCCTCTTGTCCTGACGGCCTTCAGCTTCCTTGCACACGATTTGTGTAAGAAAAGGTAAAAAAGTAGTCGTGATAGCGGCGTTTGTTGTGGTATGGTTGGGTTGTAGGGGTCGTTTTTTTTTTTAAAAACCAAAGCACTGAAACTAACCAAGCTTGTACCCAAAATATAATGTGCTCAGTGTCGTCTGAATCGCTATGTCAGCCTCCCCGAAAAGAGTAAAACAGAGTGTGTGGCTCCTGGATATCTGGCGCACATTCCCCTGTTGTCTTTGTTCAGATTTTACCACAGCACTACAGAGTCGATTTAGAGTTGTTTCTCAAACTTTGGGTGAAGGGGCCAGCAGAACTGTTAGAAGTTTGGAGCTAGTCTAGCGCCCTTTGAATTATGAAAGGACATTTGGAGCTCAAACCTCACATACTTGATCAGCCAAGTTGGTGTCAACTGATGTAGAGTGAAATCATCCGTCACCAAATCTTGTTCTACAAACTGTCAAATAAATGCTAATATTTCATCTTGAAGAAATGATTGCAACGCATCTAATCTTAGAATTTGTGGTCCTGTATCAAATATATTACTGAGATTGTACACGAAACCACATCACATCCCCCATTCTTGAATGCATTGGAAACAGTCCACATTTTGGAAAACCCGGAAAAACAAAAGTAATTAAAAAAGGAAAACTACAATTCAAGCCTTTAAATTTCTTTCAATTATCTAAAACATTCCCCAGCGGTGCTAATGTCATGCTGGGAAAATTGCCGTGATGTTAGTCTGGGAACGCGAACGGAACGGTCCAATGATCCACACCTTTAAGCAACACGATTATCACCACAGTGGGAGAGAAATTGAGTCAAGCTAGCGGCGGGCCTCAGCTCCGCGCCATATGTGACCCCACACCGCATCCTGACCTGAATGGAGACTTCAGGGGCTGATTGGACAGCGCCACACACCTCCCTCTCCGCCTGAACCTACCGGTGGGGAGAAAGAACCAATGAAAATACTGAAAAGATTCCTGGATTCACAGTCATTTGAAGGTGACAAGCTCTCAGAATGGGCCATTAGCTCTGAGACTATTTGGGCTGGCAAGAACAACTTGAACGGAATTACAAAATGTGTGACCAGGGTGTGTTTTTTATTTATTAATTTCACACTGGGATAGAAAACTATAAATATCCCTCTGAACCGAGCCTACCTATTTTTTTGGTCCATGGCTCCATATTGTTTTGAAGAGGTCACTCAGTGAAGAGTGGGCTCGCCTCTGCTATCAGCAGGAAGACTGATTACTCCCTCCATGCCCCTGCCACCACCACATATCTAATAGTCCTGGCCAGTGGCCACGTCCCTTTGTGGCCCCCTCAATGGAACTTTGATCACTACCGAAATGAGTGCCCGCAAACAATGGGCTGCATTCAGAGCCCTCTGCGACACAGGGGGATCCGGGGGGGGGGGATACGGGAAGAGCAGCATTCCTCGGCTAGCTTTAATTGGAAGTGATGCTAGACGGATGATATCATAACCATTAGCGATGCCCTGATAAAGATGACCCGGGAGCCGTTTCTCTGAGACTCTTCTGTCTGAGCTGGGCAGCTTTGAGCCCCAGGACCTCTCCCTCTGCCCTCTCTGTCAGCCTGACCCCAGCCACCTCTCCCAACCCCCCCCAAGCCCAAGATGTTTGCTGTAAGACGGAGGGACAGAGGCTGTTGACCTCCCTCCTCTCCAGAGGATAGAAGTGCTGCTAGCACGGACTAGAAATTAAAGACTGTGGCCTTTGAAAGCCTCCATTATTGTCAGCGGGAGCCAGGCAATGAATCTCCCTGGCCCTCTCTGCGGACATGCATTATCGGACAGGGGATTAGTTGACCTAAACTCCCAGAAGGCCAATGATTTATTTTACCCAGGCTCAGGTAAGTTCCCCGACCTCTGTGACCCAAATGGGGGACAGAGGCGACTGCGAAGGAGCAGGAGTCCTGCCGGACATTGGCTGGCAGATGGTATATGTTTTAGCCCATCGTTCAAGCCCGTCAGAAAAGTGGGTACTCTTCAAAGTAAGTTCAACAGAGGAGTTTGTAGCAGGCGTTGTAATCCCCTTTCTGCCCGGCTCCAAGACATTTCAATATTCCGTGGATTGCCTGTGGAGCGAAGCCTTTCCGGGACTATGCAGGAGACTTTAAGAGATCAGATCAATTGTTCCACTTCTGTAGTAATTCTGAGAGATGGATTGCAGTCTAAAGTGAGAGCAAAATGTGCTGTGGAAAGCTAAAATCACAGGAGCATGTCACTTTAAACGTCAGCTCTAATGGTTACTGAAGTATATTCCCAGACAAGGGAACAGATTTCTGAAATATATGCAATATCTTCACAAACCTTTGAAGCAATGTTCAAGCTATCCTTCATCTACTGGAGCGGTGTTTAGTATCCCTTATATTGGCAATGTGCTTGAACTAAACAACTGAACCCTTATTGAATATTTTCACAAAAATAATTCATGAATTTGGTTTCGTTTTTCGGAACTTTGAAACTGAGATCTGAGATGAGATCCTTGAAATGTCATTATGATACTCGCCTTGATCTAAAAAACAATATCAACTCTGATCCAAAGAGCTTTTGAGAGCAAGGGTTTAGGTCAATGTCAAAATTGACACGCCTTAACACTCAAAGAGATATCAGGGTTCTTTTTTTAACACAGATGAAGGTTTGATCCCAGAAAATAAATCCATTCTTTTGAGAAAAGCGATTGTCTCTCAGGCAGGGCTTACGCTGACTAGACCGTAAACGCTGAACTCATTGAAGGCAAAGAGGAGCACTTAAGTGGTGCAGCAGGCTGTCATATGTCTCCGCCACCCGGTAGTGCTAAATGTAAAGGTGAGGAGCATGTTTATATGTTTACTGACAAGCAGGGGCATAGCCACATGGGGGCCAGTGGGGCCACGGCACCTCTGCCCAGAGGTTTGCCACCCCGCTGCCCCCGCTCGAGTCTGGAAATAAAATTTAAAAATGCTGAACAGAAACGGTCTAAAGAAAGTTGAAATATAGTCACTATCAGTTTGATCTAACTTTGACTTATTATTCTCATTTAAAGTGTTACATTTTGACAATATAAGACTATAAGACTGGCCCGAGCTGGCCCCCCACAGTAATAATGCCCTGGCTACGCCCCTGCTGACATACGATGTGTGAGGCTGAGACACTTCAGACATGGCAGGATGTGAGCAGTGAAGAAGACGAGAAATGTACGACAGATATAGACACGACCACGGCCCCAAAGGGTTCCCCCTACCTGGGGACGGAGAGATGATATGTTTATCATGAAATGTCACAAAGCCATCGAGTGCCTGCTTCCCCCACTCAGAATTATGAAGACCCACATGTTGTACCAATGGAGAAACAGAAGTCACACTTTTGATATAGATGTTGCATAAACAGGAGCTAAGCCAAAGAAAGGTCAGGGAGAGAAAGGGATCTTTTGCGTTGTGCAAGAAGCACAGGATGCTAAAATGAGACATATTCTTCTACTGCAAAAAACAAGGACAAGCACTGGCACTCGGTCAAAAACGACTTGTTTTGATACCTAATTAACTTACCTGTGACATGTTTGTGCTTTAAGATTCTGTTTCTTCTTCCTTCTCTCTGTGGAGCCTTGATGGGTGAGCCTGCGATACGTGTACCAGCCAGAGGAGCAGCCGACTTCATTGGTATTTCTTCGGTGGATTGAGAGTTATTGCTTTAGGGGGAAGATGTTGACGATAGATTGGGTTTTAGACGAGCTGTGATCTCGTCAGTCTGGAGCCGTTGTGTATCCAGAGCTTTGTGGTCGATTGGGATTTACTTAGCGAATCAAAGTTGTAATTGCTGTTTAACTTGGTGTTAGGATTGTTAATGATATATCTTAGTCAATTATCCACTGTTTTTACCCACAAGGTCAGCTGGTATATTTTCTCGACTGTTTAATCTGCATTTACCAACCAGAACGTACTGTTGACACAATTGCTTACTTGCTGAGAAAGCAGTATCCCAGGTAAATATTCCTGATTCAAAAAAATTAGTGTGAAGGAATATCATTTGTCACTTTGAATGAAGTTGAAATTACAATGACAAGAAACGGTGCTTTCCATCTGGTTCAATCGTGGTTCGAAAAAGCAAAATACAATCTTGAACTAAATAAACCCAAAGAAGTAGTTTGAATTTAAAACATCTGTCTGGAAACCCAAGATGTCAAAATTGAGAAACGTTCAATATCAGTTTTTAACCATCATCTGGCCTATTATTCAAGTTAATATTTCCGTGAATAATCGATATATTTATATATAGGCCTACTGACAATATATATATATATATATATATACATCAATCCCACTGTATATCTGCTCTGCTTAAACTGACAAAGTGCACGGCTGCAGTCGCTAGACTCCCTCAAGTATCCTTCTTTAGTGTGGCCACAGAGTTCCATAAAAGTGCTAGTTTGCTTGGGAAATGGAAGGTGTAGGTTCATTAAGTACCAATCCTATTGCATCAGCGAGTAAAGCTCCCATGTGAGGGGGATAAGGAGGCCAAAAGCACTTGAAGAGAAGGGTTTTATATATCAGGTTTTCTTTTCTGTCTATATCCAATTCAGCATCTGGTGGATCTATGTTGGTCCCTCACAGTGTTGATCAGCTCACCCCAGGACCTCCCACACTCGCAAGCGTGCGGTCAAAGCAAGAGCATATTTTTCAAGAAGCCATTTTGCACAAAGGCATCGTTCCTCTGGGCTTTCACTGTGATTTAGTCTCCTCTAAGCGCTGCGTCCTTAGGATTCGTGTTTGCAAGAAAAGTCAGACCACAACTTTCTTGACAAAAAAAATCAAAAACATTTTCATGTCTCTGCCACCGACTCAATTATTTCACACTGAGGCAATTTCCAAACGTAATCTGCCAAACAAATAGGGAATAAAAGTATTCCATGCTAGCTTGTGAGTTATTCAAAAAAATAAAGAAATCTGATATCTTTATTTCCGTCTATTGAGGGTTGTCATCACAAACGTAGCACTGCACATTTCTCAAAGTTAAACCTGACCCACTCTCGAGAAATGCCTTCAGTGCTGTTCATAACAATCCTGCTAACCATCGCCACCGAGCTACCGTCCAAACTGATCCCCTTACGACGGGATTCAGTCACTACTTCGTGTTCCCGTCCAGAATCTGTCAACAGAAATACTCCGAAGTCTACACTGGGAGTAAAAACATATCCAAATACCTTGAGCTGCAACTACACCTGTCCTTAAGAAGGAAAAGGCTCTTGAAAAGCCTTTCCATGTGAATGGTCTTGCCAAGCAATCTCTTTTGGCATTGTGTTTAAAAAAAAGAAAAATAGAAAAAATCTGTCGCCCTCACTTAAAATGCACTCCAGGAAACATGCACATATCCCTGGTGTAAATTGGCTCAATAAAAGATGTAGTCCCGCTTTCCAAAGCATCTGACTGAGTGCATGCATGAATTATATAAAAGATACTGGGTCTAGCATGGTATAAGGCTTGCACTTACAATATCCTGCCCAAATAAATGTGTTTCTTGCAAGTGAGGAACGCTACATTTCGCTGATGTAAAACACTTAAGATTGCCAAGTAACAGAATGGTGTGCACACTGTTGTTGCCATGGTGGCAATGTTATTAATGTATTTAATTAAATAGAAAACATTGGGCTTGTAAAAATAAAGTTGTAGGCTATCTTTTTTTGCTTTGTGTCTTCGTATATCAAGCTCATCAAAAGATCCATCTCACTTAGCAGTGTAAAACATAGTGGGAGACACAGACACCTAAACGCCCTAATGGGAGAAAGGTATGATGGACCAACCATCCTCTCACTAATCGCAAGATAAACATGTCAAATCATTCGTGACGTGTCAGAATGTCTTAACTCGTGTTTGAACTCAATTTCAGACAATGCCGCATTTTACAAACTCAAAAGACATTTACGAACCCCCGACATTTGATGCCATATTTGAAAGGTGACCACCTTAGATGAGAAGAGCAACCGATGCATTGACAATAAACCGCTTTCGCAGCGAACTTGAACACGGCAAGTAAACACTGAACCCTCATTGCATTTAATTCATATTTAAAGAGTAATCAATCTTCACAGCTAAACGTCTAGTCTCTGCAAGGCGGTGAAGTTTAGAGGGGGAAAAACAAAGTACACTTCTTTGGACCAACACAGACTGCCATTATAATTTGTATTTGGCATGATTAATGACACTAACACTGTGCGAGGCGGGCGGGGGGTGGGGGTGTGTGTGCGGGGGGGGAATAGCAGTGCAGAGACTCGGGGATAAACCAACCCCCAACGACAGCGAGATACAGTATACCAGCATCCAATGCGGAAGTGACACACATTGCAGTAACACCGGGTGGCCACTATGAGGTGGCACCAAAAGGGAGCAATTCTTCGTTGTCTTATTAAACCTATTTACAGCCTGTTCCAAAAAAACATTCTAGTCAGTATGTTTAGTTCATATCTCCATAACACTGAGGATGAAAATGTAGGAATAATTAGGGGCGCGGCCTCTTGAGTGACAGCTAGCTAATGTTGCTAATTCGGTGTACGTCACCTAGATGGGCGTATCCCCCGCCCCCATCAATGTGGGGCGGGAAACCAAGAGAATTGGATGCAGTTGGAATAACTGAGGTCTTCCTTGGATGCTACATCCATTTTATATACTATCGATGGGATAAACTCCAGTCTGCGTCATTCGAGAGGATGGGAGGTCCTCCGCCCTGTGCAGTGGGGGGCCCACGCCCTCCATCTTGTTTTGTACCCTTGCCTCTCGGGCGCTGCATTCAACGGGGGACACAAGGCCCTCTCTCTGCCTGGGAGCAGCACACACCTGTTGAGTGTTTGCAGGAGGGGGGGGGGGGGGGGGGTTGTTGTTGTTGTACTCGCGGTTCTTTTCCCTCCTGATCATTTCGCTCTCATTTTGCGTCTATTTAATCAGGGATAATTTATCTCTGGCCCCTCTTTAATGAAGTGGTAATTCTGCCGTAATTAACATAATCCCGCTCCAAAGCTGATTTGCCTAATGACTTTTGTTTTGCCGGCGAGACGTGAGCGTGGACAGGAAGTGGCGAGGCGTTGTGCCACGTGAGCAGGAACACGGTGTGAATGTTCTCAGGCGAGCGGTCGGGGGGGCCGGATCACTTTTCAGTGAGTGGCTTTGTCAATAGGGTGCTAAAAGGTCAGGTCAGCGAACAGAAAGCCCTGTAAAGATATAGGTGCCTGGCATTGATGAGGCATGCTAATTATCGGGAAGACATCTGTTTCTTTATGTGAATTTTTAGCACTCAAACTCTGGAATCCTACACTTACTTCTCAAACCAACTCAATAATGTGCAATTATGAGCGTTCTAAGATAAATAACTCTAATTTGGTTTCAGGTAAATCTCATATGTTAATATGATATATAAATATATAAATAGGATGTTTATTGATTTATTTATATTACATTCTGCTCTAAGCATTCGATCTCACATCCTCCAAACCCCCCGAAGAAGCAGTTCTGTCCTGGCAACAACCCGAAAATGCGAAAGCAATTAAAGGGTATCAAAAAAAGGTGCAGCGCGCAGAGCGTTCTCGGCACCTAGACGTGGTCGTCGAGCAAAATCGGCCCAATACAGATTTTCTTTTTCAATGAATTGGGAGCAATTACGTTATTATGTCATTACCTCCGCACCCTTAAGTGCCCCAATGCCGTTGTCCTCTGTGGACCAGCGCCACTTCTCTACACCAGTGCTCCAAGACCGGCCCACTAAAGGCTGCTTCCCTGCCGCAACATCAAATAAGGGAGTAAAGTTAAAAGCACGCCGCGCGGGGAGGATGGATGCGCCATTGATGAGACGATCGTTTAGCCAGGCTTGATGTCGCTGCGACTGGGAGGCCAAACTTCAGAATGTGAAAATGTTTCTTCTATGAGAGAACGTGTAAAGAGACAAATGATAAGAATATAAAAAGGCGCCTTATATTTAAAGTCCGCCGCAGTCGCAGGGCGTTCTGATTCCCAAATGAATTTCTTTTGAGTAAAAATATAAAAGGATTTAAGATTAAGGAGGAAAAAATATCAGCAGAGAGCGAAAACAAAAAATGTAATATAACCACAACAAAAGAATCCAGACACCCGCTCCAATTGTTGACAAGTTACAATGTGGGGCATAGAATTCAAACAAATTGTATGAGACAGTAGTAAACCATAGGCTTTCAAACAACATATACAATATCCTGCCTTAATGCACTCTCTCTGTTTACCAAGTCAATGAACCACAATATTCGCAGAAAAAATATAGGCAGACATTTCTTGTCCAAGACTTTGTTTGATGTTTTCCCCACGTGTCACTCTGTTTGAAGACGACAGAGGGAACAGGAGTCGCAGAGTTAAAAGGGACCAAGAGAAACGATGGCATCGGGTCAACACCACACCACCAGCTCTGTGGAACCGCAGACTGGTTCACTGACGGGGAGGTGGTGGAGAAGGAGGTGGAGGAAGTAGGGAGCAGCGAGTGCGGTTGGGTTTCTCTCTTTAAAGGGGATGAATAATTGAAGCATCTGCTATCAAATTCTATTAACCAAGGTGACATCAAGCTGCCATTGTTGGGATGTTAACGATGGATTCTAGTGTGTGTGTGTGTGTGTGTGTGTGTGTGTGTGTGTGTGTGTGTGTGTGTGTGTGTGTGTGTGTGTGTGTGTGTGTGTGTGTGTGTGTGTGTGTATCTGAGTGTGTGTTTGTTCCTTGCTTATACATAATGCCGACAATTTATTCCAGTTGTTCACATCTATCCATTGCACATATAACCTTTCTTATATTCTACAATCTGTACGTTGAAGATGAACGACGCTTGAAAAACCAGTCCTGGTTCCCTGGCAGCAGCAGTGGGGAAGTAGAGCACCGATTGACCAGAGGACGGTTAATTGAAGCAGTATTAATGTTGAACAAAGACAAGCAAAGGTAGTCGGACTAATCTGACCGCGGGGCTCGTTCGGGCTTTGTTTCAAACCAATTATAGGTATTTCCGACGTCTTCATCGTTAAATAGATGCAGACGGAAACCGGTTTAATTTAACCTTGGACATCCCTCCGCTCTGAAGACACACACAGCCTCCCCAGTGAGAGCTCTATGTATTCTGTAATTAATAATTAATCTGCTCGTGGCCAACCGATAGCAGTCTGGTAAAGAGACTGACACATTAGCAGCTCGGCACAGTCTCTTTACCCCCTTCTAATGACATGTTTATGTTTGCTTATCTGACAATGCCATACTCTGCCTTTGCAGAGCCCTCACCCCCTCACCCCCGACCCCCCCTCATCCCTCCCCCTCGTGTTAAATGCTTCTCCTAACTGCGGGTTAATGAAGGTGGAGGTTTTTTTTCTTCGTATTTTCAACATTCAGCTGTGATCTCCAATCTGGATAGCATCTGGGCGTATGTATAATTTATAATCCTCAAAAATTCATAGATTTGGTTGTTATTGCCTCTTAAGCCCTTTTTGATAGCCTTCACCGAGATCCACACCTGACACCAGTTTGTGTGTTTACAAAAACTAATAACATGTGCACACCATCCCCTAAATGATACAACTTACTGTGCACTGAGGCAGGAGATGGTGAAATGTGAAATCAGATCACTGGTTGAGGATGATGAAAATCTGCAATAAACGAGAGGAAGTACATACAGAGAGGATGGAATCAACAGGGTACCTACTACGAACAGAGAGCAGCGGTAGCACCTGGAACAACAAGACCACAACACATATGACACATGCTAACAACTGGTACGTAGGGCAACAGTAATGGAGGAAAACTCCTTCGCCCCTCGCGACAGTGTGCAAATCAAGGCTGACACGTTTCAACGCGGCGTCTTCGTGGTCGTAATTGTGGACGCATCGTCGCAAGCAGGCAGAAGCCTGGCCGAGCGTTGTGTACGCCACGGACAATGGCGGCAGCAGCAGGTGTCGGCGGGGAGACGGAGAGGCCGAGGCACTCTGAAGGTCGCAGAGCTGCCGACGGGAGAGACGGAGGAATAAAACCTGAGCAAAGGTCGGGTAAAGGCCGCAGAAACACAGGTGCAGTAGTGAGCCAAGGTAACACCTTTAATAACCAGCCGAACAAGATGAGAAGCACACGGCACCACGCACGGAGACTGGCAACCAGGTGGACATATGTGGCTCTATTGTTATCTCCACAAACACAACCGGCCCCCAGAGAGGCCCTGCTTCTGATTGGTTGGATGCTCGCCCGTACCAAAACAACGTTGTTGTTTTTTTTGGACTCTCGAAAACAAAAAAGGTTTAAAGTAGCTCACAACGTTCTCTGATCTCGTAGCGAACGCGCCTCGCTGAGATATGAGCTCCGACGTGGGCTATGCGAGGGGGTGGGTGGGGTCTGGGGGGGGGGGGGGGGGGGGGGGTAGGAGGGTCCTGGGGGTCAGGGGGGTTCAGGGGGCGGGGTCTCTCTTCCAGAATAGTCTAGCGCCTGCTCTAGGTCTGCAGGTCTGCCTGTGGTGTGACCGGACCCATCCTGGACAGGCAAAGTGCTTACGATAAAGAAAGCCCCGGGAACAGGCGTAAAACCGATGGTGCCCCGCCACACTACAACTCCACCCATCCTATTCCTCTCTCCCCCCTGCCCTCCTCACTCAGAGCCCCGCAGACACACACAGACACACACACACACACACACACACACAGACACACACACACACACACACACACACACACAGACACACACACACACACACACCAGACACACACACACACACACAGACACAACACAGACACACACACAGACACACACAGACACAACACACACACACCACACACACACACACACACAACAGACAGACAGACAGACAGACAGACAGACAGACAGACAGACAGACAGACAGACAGACAGACAGACAGACAGACAGACAGACAGACAGACAGACACACACACACACAGACACACCACACAGACACACACACACACACACAACACACACACAGACACACACAACACACACACACACACAGACACACACACACACACACACACACACACAGACAAACACAACACACACACACACACACACACACACACACACACACACACACAGACACACACACACACACACACACACACACACACACACACACACACACACACACACACACACACACACACACACACACACACAGGGGCCTCTTTCCGAGGCATCCAGAGCCGAATGACATTAATATTCATTTTGCAGTATTTTTAACGAAGCAGGCAACAGGGCCTGGATGGGCCGGGAGCACTGCGTTTAGCATCAATGGAGACACTTTCAAACAATCAAACACAGAGGGAAGTTGGCTGTCTCCTTCCCCTGGGCCCCGTATTAATGAGCCCGCACCATACTGCAGCCAATTACAGCCACTCCCAGACAGATGCCGTCGGTCCAGGACAAGCGACCGCTGCCGAGCCCCCCCCCCGTCCCCCCCTCTGTCCATTTATCTTCACCAGCATTACACACATACATCATTTATACCTTTGGCGTTTAACGGGAATCCATACGGCCTTTACATTATGTATGTTCACTTGGTTGTGGTGGGCCGGCCCGTCCTGAGCGTTGGTTGGAGTACAGGGAAGGGGAAGGGATCTGCAGGTACAGTTTCTACGGAGCGAGGGAATCTGATCATTCGATGCGCACTCAACTCAAACCCGTGGTTTTGGTTCCCAGCGCCTGGCCCCCTCCCCGGCGAATGCGATGTGAAAACACGGCCAGATTCTCCAAACATCGGAGAAGGGAAGGACACTCAAAGCGGTTCCGGCTTCATTCAGATGTGTTCATCATATCCATGGCGAGGGGGCTGTTTGTTTATCAGCGCACCTGTGGTCACCTGACACGCGGCAGACGGCCAAGGCCTCTCTTTTAAACAGCGCCGTGACTTATTCATCCTTGGTATATTTGGGCAAGCCGAGCGGATACCAAGCAGGCTGCATTAGAATTTTCTCCCCCTTTACCGCCGCCACACCACCGCCACACCACCGCCACACCACCACCACCTCCTCCACCCTTACCCAGCATTTGTAATCAAATTGATTTCAAAACATGTTTTGTTGTGTTTTTCTTACCGCGAGAGAGAGAGAGTGAGAGAGAGAGAGAGAGAGAGAGAGAGCGAGAGAGAGAGAGAAAGTGAGAGAGGAAGAGAGAGAGAGAAGAAGAGAGAGAGAGAGAGAGAGCGAGAGAGAGAGAGAGAGAGAGAGAGAGAGAGAGAGAGAGAGAGAGAGAGAGAGAGAGCGAGAGAGCGAGAGAGAGAGAGAAAGGTGAGAGAGAAAGAGAGGAGAGAGGAGAGAGAGAGAGAGAGAGAGAGAGAGAGAGAGAGAGCGAGCGAGAGAGAGAGAGAAAGTGAGAGAGAAAGAGAGCGAGGAAGAGAGCGAGAGAGAGAGTGAGCGAGCGAGAGAGAGAGAGAAAGTGAGAGAGAGAGAGAGTGAGAGAGTGAGAGAGAGAGAGAGCGAGGAAGAGAGAGCGAGAGCGAGAGCGAGAGCGAGAGAGAGCGCGCGAGAGAGAGAGAGAGAGAGAGAGAGAGAGAGAGAGAGAGAGAGAGAGAGGGAGAGAGGTAGACCTGCCCACCCCCGCCAGCCTGGTGAACGCGGCCCTGGAGTTTGTGCTGAACCTTGTGGTTGGAAGCAGCTGCCTGCGCCTCCGGCACGTTCGCACGGGAACCGGGGCTACGGCGCCGATACTGAAGGCTTAATGAGAGGCGTGTGTGATCGCTGCTGCCGCCGTGCAAAGGTAGAACCTTATTTATAATGAGTCAGGTTAATCATGTTGTTCAAAATAAGTCTTTAGCCGTGTGCGCTCCTGCTGTTACGATTGCTACAGCAGCTACTGCTACAATGCTACACCGGCTGCTACTACTATACTACAACAGCTACTACTACGATGCTACACCTGTCTACTACTACGACAGCTACTACAACTATACTAAAACAGATACTACAAAAATGCTACAACAGCTACTACTACTATGTGACAACATCTACTACTACCATGCTACAACAGCTACTACTACTATGTGACAACATCTACTACTACCATGCTGCAGCAGCTACTACTACTACGATGCTGCAGCCGCTACTACGCTACACCGGCTACAACTGATATGCTACAACAGCTACTACTACGATAATACAAAAAGGCTACTACCACGACGCGACACCAGCTACTGCTACTATTCTACAATAGCTACTACTACTATACTACAACAGCTGCTTATACTATGCTACCGCAGCTACTACTACTATGATGCTACAACAGCTACTACTACGATGCTACACCGCGCTACTACTACTATAATACATCGGCTACTACTACAATGCAACAACAGCTACTACTACGATGCTACAACAGCTACTACTACTATGCTAAACCTAACCTGCTCCTGGAACTCATAATGCACAAACTGTTACCCAGTTTTTATGTAAGAATATAAGTGTACCTCAGTGCTCTGCAATAGACAAGAGAAAAATTCATATTTTATACCCGATTGTTTCTGAGCTCAAAAGCCCTTTTCAATGCATCGTCGTTCTCAAACAATGAACCAATAGGTGTGAACCCACACTTCTTGAACAGAAACAACACTCATCTCAGAATCCATTTCTCCGACTCCGTGAGACGATGGGGCGGAAGGGTTTATTATCGGGTAGGAAAAGAAATAACAGCTTTCAAAAAGATCTGGCGGTCGCAACAATAATGAACGAAATAAATGAATAAGTTCAAGAAATGTAACGTGCAGAAGAAAGACAAGAAGGTTTGGAGAGCGCAGCACAGACAGAGACGCCTCGAGAGGCCCCCCGAGTGGCCCCCCGAGTGGCCCCCCGAGTGGCCCCCCGAGTGGCCCCTCGGGGACGCCGGCATCGTGGCCTTGGCTGGAATTCACAAAGCATCAAGGGTCTGCAGCAGCATGCACTGTCTGGACCCGCACTTCCACAGGGAGGGAGGGAGGGAGGGAGGGAGGAGGGAGGGAGGGAGGGAGGGAGGGAGGGAGGGAGGGATGGAGACAGAGGGAGACGGCAAGGGAGAGGGGGAAGATAGAGGTTGTGACTGGAATTAATTTGCGGTGATTGAAGCCATCGCCAAGGTTAGTGCAGAAAATCAAACAGAGGAATGTCAGAGGAAGTGTTGTGCTCACAAGCAGAGGGAGCCTGGGTCACAGAGCGAGGGGAGATGCTAACGACGGCTCTCTCATCGCTCCCAGGAACCCCTTTTTTCCCAGGAGGATCCAGTGCTCCTTCTCCAGGTAAGAGGCAGCAATTAGAGTTGATACTTTGAAAGGAGATGGCGCCGTCTGACAGCCCGGCATGTCGAGTGACGTAGGACTTTGGGGGGTGGGTTGGGAAGGGGGTCGGGAGACTACTGTAGCTGAAGAGAGATAAGAAGGAGCGATGGGGAAATAAATGAAACACCCGTTGTAGCATGTGAATGGGATTCAAGTTCACGTTGCGGTTTTTGAAAAGCACAAATCCACAACAATGACAGCAAATATAGTCAAATGTTAAGAGAACCAGTACAATTTTTACAGTAATGCTTGAAGTGTGTGTGTGTGTGTGTGTGTGTGTGTGTGTGTGTGTGTGTGTGTGTGTGTGTGTGTGTGTGTGTGTGTGTGTGTGTGTGTGTGTGTGTGTGTGTGTGTGTGTGTGTGTGTGTGTGTGTGTGTGTGTGTGTGTGTGTGCGTGCGAAATAGATAAAACCCTACGATGTAACACAACTTTTTTTTTTGTATCTTACCATTCCAATGATTTTTCTCAGGAGTTCCGACCGGTTAAAACAAGTCCACACCCGCGCAGTGAGTGTTTGATTACTGGTCGGATACAGTAAGAGAGGGTCAAGTCTCTTTGGGTCAAAGTTTCTGTTCATTCACTGGGCGTTCAAGAGGTGCTCAGAGAGAGACAGGAAGCAAGACAGAGGCTGTAGCGAGGGGCCACTCAAAGGATAAGGTTTCCTTTTGAACCAGGTCTACAGGACAAACTACTTCATTATAGATTAAAGTAAACTGTTATATATCGCGATAAAACATGAAACAAAAACATGTCGGAACCTCTTTCTGACTCCCTGTATCCTATCCTAAAGAAGCACGACCTAAAGGACTGATGGCGGCTAGTCTGGATAATACACTGTGCATCATTTGGTAGTATAAATGAGCACAATACTAATAAATTGGCCCTGAGAAACAAATATACAGAATCATCAGCATCAGCAAGAAACATTTTACACATGCATCTGTTTCTCAAAATATCCCTTCATCCATTCCTCTATAGATCTAACCATCCATACATTCACCCATCTAACCATCCATCCTCCATGCATACATTTACCCATCAATCAATCAATTCATCAATCTCTTATCCATTCACCCATTCTTCCATACATACATCCACCCAGCCAACCACCCATGGGCACATCCATTCATCCATTCAACCAACCGTCGGCCCATTCAGCCATTCTTCCATTGGTGCACAAGGCAGAGCGAACCGCTGAATGGAATGAGCAGTTCATTCCAGGATTTAGAACATGACCCCCCCCCCCCTCACACCCCATTCCCCCATTCCCCCACCCTCCACACACACACACACACACACACACACACACACACACACACACACACACACACACACACACACACACACACACACACACACACACACACACAACCACGCATTTAGCATATACAATTAGCTTCTTGCCTCTCTTTGGTGTGTCTACTTGTATACATGTGTGCTTGTGTGTGTGTGTGTTGTGTGTCTTTGTGTGTGCGTGTCTATGTGTGCGTGCGAGTGTGTGTGCATGCGTATATCTCTATACTGGCTGGACCCTATAGCTGGGGGACCTCAGCTCTGCTTCTGCGCTCTCGATTTCCCTTAATAAATCATGTATCTAGTCACAGCAAAGGGTTGACTCAAACTGTCCTCTAAAATTGGGGCTGAAACCTGCTAATTGTGTGAGAGATGGTCTCTGGCATTATGTAAAACATGGCAATATCCGCAGCATTCGACCAAACAGGAAATTGCTCTTTTGTCCGCCACAGTCAGGTAAACAAAATATTCTAAAAGCATTTTATGTCAAGGTTTGTTTGGCTGAGGATTAATATCTGCAAGTGAAAATTTCTGCGCCAATTTCTTTTTAATAAAGACGCGTTATTCCAACAATTTCGCTTTCGAAAAAATAAATATATATATGCCTTTCTTTCTCCTCATAAACAACAGAACCTTGACCTTGGAGTGTGATTGGATTTCAGGATGAGAGCTGGCAAAATCTCTTTAAAGATTTTAGGATATGTTGTGTTAAATACAACATCAAGACATCCAGCGCCGTGAACACAGCCCAAAGAAGAAGAAAAAGACTACGTTTGTTTTTTCTGCTCGAGCCAAACTTCCCTCTCAGCCTTCATCGGCAGGTCGTCTAAAGGCCTGCGGGGCAGAAGGACAAATCAATGTTAGCCAACCAGTCAGAACCTTTGGCACCGCGCCTCGCCGTACCCACGGCAGGCAGCGTCCGTGAGGTCGTCGTTCCATCCGCCGTCTCCCTCTCTGTGCGGGTCGGGTTCCAGAGGCTATGTTTAGAACGCGGGCTTGGAACGTCTGGGGCCCTCGAGACCTGCACGGTTCATGAAGAGGATCTGCATGGACAGACTAGGTAGTCTTAGGTGCACTCGCTCTTCAGGGCCCCGGGAGGGGCAAGGCGACGACAGGCCTACACGGCTGTGGACGTGAACGTGAAGTCGTCTCAGTGATCTCTCGTATCGTGCGGGAGGAAGGGACATGGAGGTGGCTGAGCGCCTTGAAACGCATTGTGAGTTCGGGGTATCTCTCGCGTGACAGAGTTCAGGCATACAACGGTTTCTTGGAAGGAAAGGATTCAGATTCCTAAGTTGTTGTTTTTTTTTTACAAAGCAGAGATAAACAGAACAGTGTGATGGTTCACCCTTTGCCCCTTCTATGACCGTCTCCCAAGAGGCTGAGCCAGACTTCTTGTCTTCACTCTGGGTCAACTTAAACTTCTGAGAGATCACATCAATCTGTGGAGAAGCTGTGTTCAACTTTAAGCCACACAGGCTTACCCACCGGCTCACCCACACAAAACAAACAATAAGAACACCTGGCCCTTCAACCCTGTTACAATTACTGCAGGGAGACAGTGCCTCTCCAAACTGTAGTGTGAGGAGATAACCAAGACAATCAGGCTGGTTGAGGCTGTAATACTGACCTTTGTCCAATTATGTCTGCAGTCCGCAACCAGTTGTCTCGAGGCAGAGAAAGCAGGTCTGAAGTGAGACTTCCGGTTCAAAGCAGATTTGGTCGTCAAAATTGAAGTGTATTCTGCAAACGTGTGTGAACTGGAAGCACACTGAAAATATCAGAGTTACAAAGTGTTTATTTTATGCATACCTTCGAAAAATGAGTTAAAAACAGGGAACACTACGGTAAATAATATGAATGTCTGACACAAAAGAGGGATGAAGACAATAATACTATAAATTGAAAGGTCTCTGTTAAGCAACATCGGACTCGCGGAAGAAGGAGACATGAATCACCGGTCATCTCCTGATGCTTTAAATTAGGAGTGGTTTCGTTAGAGAATAAACAGCAAGTCGCTCAAAGGGAGATTTCGTCGGGTTGTGAAGGTAGAAGTTGAGCCTTGCAGCGCACACCTCGCTGTGTCACAGATTGGAGCCAGTGAGTTCGTCAAGGAGACTGAAATATCCCCTTCACATCAAGCCCATGCTCAGCTTTGGCTCACAGAACTGTAAAATTGCCATTAAGACATCCGGTAGTGCAAGGCCAAGATAATTCCTGAGGATAATGTTGTGCATCGCACGTCGCCATCAGTGTTAGTTACTCACCGTCAGCGTGTGGAAGCTCACCGGGGCCTTTGTGTTTGGATCCCCATTAAGCACTAACTAGGGGAGGGATGCGTCTGAATTATCAGGGCAGAACGGCGTAAGAGTGGGGGACATTAACCCCTGATTAGAATCACCACATGGAACACCACATCATGACATGACCTGATGATCACAGATACAAACATGATCATGATTACAAACATGAGTCATGACATCATGGTAACAAAAGACGACAGCCGTGGACACAGCAAGAGGAATGACACAAAGGAATGCTGGAGCGAATATTACATTTGTCGAAGACTCGTGATTTTTTTTGCATCACGACGAAAAGTGAGAGATGCATATAAACACACTTGAGAAAGAAAAAAAGTTGATAACGGAGTAAACTATTTAAACTTACTTCTACACATTGCTCAGTACTTCCAAGTGACACTTTTCCCATCATCCTCTCATGGCTTGTGAAAGCTGCCTTGATTCTCTAGTTTCAGTTCTTTAATTAGAACGAACGTTGCTATATATAATTTCAAAGCATTCCTATAAACAAGAAAAAAAAACACAACGGATGTGATTAATCAAGTCAGTCTGCTATCAGCGTGTTTTTTTGTACTTCCAGCTTTTTTGATTGGTTAAGTCTGTCTGATGTGGTTTAACTATTAATCATCTGAGTGTGCGTGCTGAAGGCAGCTGCCAAGTGCTGTTGTAAGACCAAGAGGCACATTCTTTTAAATTCACGTTTGCCAGTTACCATATTCAGTTGTTTTTTATGCATAAACACAAACAGGGCGAGGAACGCAGGGAGAACAAACGCCCGTAGTTTACACCCGCTCTCCAACATCGGCACGGCGTGTTGGATCCTTTAGTAAGCATCAGGACGCGTTCAACGTTAGGCTTTGAAGCACAATGGATTCTTCCCGCGTGGCTCGTCAACTTCCTGTCTGGATGGTGCACACCTAATCCCTCCCCCCCCCCTCTCCCCCGTCGGACAGAGGGAGGTTTCACGGCCGTGAAGCGCGACATCGTGTGGAAACGTTTCTAAGTGAGGCGCAGTCGCGCGCCGCTACACTCGCACACCAGAACAACATTTTCCATCAACTCACTGTCAGTAAAGTATAAAGTAAGTGCAGAGTCTGAATGACAGCATAAGCTGCGTGTGTGTGTGTTTATGTGTATGCATGAATGTGTGGTTGTGGCTTTATGCGGGTTTGATTTTGCATGCATGTGTGTGTGTGTGTGTGTGTGTGTGTGTGTGTGTTGTTGTGTGGTGTGTGCGTGTGCGGGTGTGAATTTGCATGCATGTATGTGTGTTTGTGTGTGTGTGTGTGTGTGTGTGTGTGTGTGTGTGTGTGTGTGCGTGCGTGTGCGGGTGTGAATTTGCATGCATGTATGTGTGTTTGTGTGTGTGTGCATTTGCATGCATGAAAATATGTGTGTGTAGTGTGCGTCCCATGTGGATGAGTGTGTCTTTATGTGGTTCTTTGTGCCTGCCTGTGTCTGTATCCGTGTGACTCTGTGTTTGTGTGTGTATTGTGTGTGTGTATGTGTGTCTGTGTGTGTGCGTGCGTGCATGCGTGTGTGTGATTGACTTTGCATGCTTGCATATATGTGTGTGTGTGTGTGTGTCTTTGTGAGAAGGGGGGTATCAGGGTTAGACATCTCCCTGCCCCTCATCCAGGGTTAACAGAGCCGTCCGAGGTCAGGACCCCCACCCCCCCCCAGCAGAGAAGAGAACCGCCCAACGCACGGCACTGCACTACTTTTGTTCCTCCAGCTTACAGGGCTTTTTTCCCAGCGGGGCCCTGGGGTCAAGGCCCCCGGGGTCCCCACAGGTCACTGCTGCCTTTCAGGGGGGGATTGGGCAGTGTGTGTTTGTGTGTGTGTGTGTGTGTGTGTGTGTGTGTGTGTGTGTGTGTGTGTGTGTGTGTGTGTGTGTGTGTGTGTGTGTGTGTGTGTGTGTGTGTGTGTTTGGGAGGACAGGGGGGTGTATTGTCTACAGGAATCTATTGGCTGGCATCCGCATCTGCTGTGGATTTAGCAGAAAACAAACTGTTGCTATGTTTGGAACGCCGGACCTGACGCTGCTGGGGCCGAACGACACACGGGCTAGGGGTCTGTCTGCCCTGGGTGTCTCCCTGACTCAACCCAAACCATTGTTTTCAAAGCCTCTCTCTCTCTCTCTCTCTCTCTCTCTCTCTCTCTCTCTCTCTCTCTCTCTCTCTCTCTCTCTCTCTCTCTCTCTCTCTCTCTCTCTCTCTCTCTCTCTCTCTCTCTCTCTCTCTCTCTCTCTCTCTCTCTCTCTCTCTCTCTCTCTCTCAGATGAGCCCTGAATTCATCTAAAATATAACTTTCTCTCTCTCTCTCTTTTTTGTCGATCACTGCTTGCGTCACTCAGCCGCTCTCACGTACATTTCCGTCACAGAACGCAAACATGTGCACACACTTCCTGCAGTGTGTGTCTACAGTTACCCTGCCATCGTTGGTATTCTCCCCATATATTCACATGTCAGGTGAACACATACAGGCCGATAAACAGAGCGGGAAACACAAAGTGCGATTGATTCATATGTAATGTTGTTGAGCGTGGAAGGGAATAACGGAATAGTTTATCAGTGTATACAGGCCTTGATGTTTTTAGGGCACTATCCCTTCTGTTTGCTGGAATATTTATACCATCTAAATATTGATCTACTATTGCATTAACCATGCTCTTTAACAATGATTCAAACATTTGTAGCATGATTTAATGATTATTTCCCTATTTTCAAAAGAAGGGAGGATTGATTTTTCATCCCGGCCAAACGGTTAGTATTTTTATTCGATTGAACCATTACCAATCGGATCCTTTCATGAGATTGCGTATTGATATACCGACACACATGTCGACGGTGTGCTGTCCAGGCAACGCTTGTGTTATGAATCAATATGCTTTAATGATTCACGGGGGGCCGAAGCATCCGGCTGGTTATGAACATAAGAGCGTTCTCTTTCACTCCGTCCACAAAGGAATATAATGGATGGTTTCCAACCGACTGCAAATCGTCCGCTGATAATTCGCTGTGCATCTATTACACAATGCTAATCATACACAGCCATACCTCACGCATGATGCGCGTGGTTTACCTTTAAATACCTGTTTCTATTATTGTGATGAAAAACAAATGTGTACGTCGGAATTGATCAATAAAGAAGGAAGTGTGGGGGGGGGCACATTGATCGATCGGTTCATAAATGAATCCCGATGAGGTTATTCACACGATCCATCACCGGACATTTTATCATACGTGAAACAATGCCTTTAATGCTTTAGCTGTATGCTAGCAAGCCTGCTGCATGGAGTATTTTCAATTACAGTATCAAAGTAAAAACGCAGGTAAAAATGTCATTCATCCGCAACGCCTCCTACGGCTTCCCTCACAAGTGGCGATAAACATCTCTTTCCTTCGCCGTGCCGTGTTGTCTTGATGTCACCTTGCTGGAAGGTTCACGCTTTGTCTGGCATCAAAACAAATGACACTCAGATGTCTTCACTTAATCTCGAGAAAGAAATTAAATTTTGCCTCTCTGAAGAACCCTTAAAGCTTTGATCATGGAAGTGCAGCCCCCAGTGTTATTGAGAAAAACCACTCAAAAGGTTTTTTTTTCAGGTTCCTTTTTCGTGAGGCACAGCAATATTCCTACGCCTGCCCCTGTGTCGTGCCCGCCTCGCTCGGCTCCAAGGTAGCCTACTGTGAGAAGTAAATTATGGAAATAATGTTGTAATGATGTTCGCTAATATTTCATAGCGCTATGTTTTGTAATATTAATGCGAAGGAGGTCACGGGAACCAACCTTTTCATCCGTTTTCCTTTTTTATTACGGAACTCAAATAATAACACCCTTGATAGATGAGATCTGAATTAATAGGAAACAGAAGCGCTCTCTCTCTCTCTCTCTCTCTCTCTCTCTCTCTCTCTCTCTCTCTCTCTCTCTCTCTCTCTCTCTCTCTCTCTCTCTCTCTCTCTCTCTCTCTCTCTCTCTCTCTCTCTCTCTCTCTCTCTCTCTCTCTCTCTCTCTCTCTCTCTCTCTCTCTCTCTCTCTCTCTCTCTCTATATATTGAATTTTAATTTATTACTGAAGGCCGCTGAATTTTGCTAATGAAATCCAGGTCTACATGTGGCTAATCTTTAGAAATCTGCCCACTGAGAGATGTAACACAAACAGATAAGTGGTGATAATTGAGTGAAAAGAGATGAACTGGAGAACCCCTGAGTTCTCATTCTTCTGACTTAAAGTATTGAGCATGTTTCAAGGTTGGTACAGCAAGTTATGTGTCATATTCATCTGCACAAATTAATTCACTGATTAAAATGATACTCCACCCAACGCACACCTTCTGAAAGAAATCTATTATTCTGTGTTCTGGCTCCAAATGTTTTTCAGTGGACTGTGTATAGTATAGTTGTTGTATGGATTTATAGTTATCGTTATATACAGCTGCATACAGCTGTATACTGCAGATATAGATATGATAAAGTTGTCGTCAAAATAGGCGTTGAATTTTCTGTGAAGCGACTTTATTTGCTGTATTTATGTGGTTGTGTAACCACAAATTAGCAGGGACAAATGTTTAATTTGTCTAACAAAGCAAAAAAACAAAATGTGTTCTTCAATAGATGATATGATATGATTAGTTAATGATCTACAAACACCACCAAAACCTTATCCTATGTTGAGGTTTATTGATCCATTTTAAAATAAGGTTTTTGGTACACAATCCCAATACATGTTTCAACATTCAATTCCAATGGCGTCTGTTTCCACATGCATTTGAAAACATTGGACTATAATGATCTCTGTAAAATAATTAACTCCTGCTGCTATGCCAACTAGGCATGCAGTGTTTAAAGCTACTACTAATTTGTTGGCTGTTATACAATTCCGGTGCATAAACTTGAGAGACATTTCCTGTGGTAATATATTTAGCTCCCTCAAACGATGCATACGTGACCGGAGCTGAGCAAGAGAAGTTTGATGCTTAAAAAATGATTTAAATGCAATCTTGACGAAAGAGAAATGCATACAACAACTCAGCTAAACAAATCTTTACATTTTACGGCTTATTTTTTGTTTTTCTTGCAGCGGAACCATCAGTGTATTGGAAGTAAAAAAATGAGCATTTGTTAATTTAACTTATTTATATAGAATAATTTAAACACAGTACACTCTAACACTATCAGATCAGGTTCCTGTTGATGCTGCTGTATTTTTACTTATTTTTAACGAGATAATATCCCTCTTTTCTCTCATTACGGCTCCAAACCCCAAGACGCCATGTGACCCTGTATTTAACACTGAAACAAGAGTTTTTTGTTCAACCTTGGTTGAATTTTCAAATAACCCAGAAGTGCTCCTGACATTCAGAAATACAATAAACTCCGCCTTGGCAAAACATTTGACGCAGAACTCACTTCCAACCCCCCCAGGGGGCCCGCTCCTAAAGGGATCTTGTTGCTGGGTCTTTACGATACCAATAGAAAAGGGTAACAACAGCCAGCCGTAAGAAATTGATACAACACAAAGTTACCGGGCCTCCAAGAAAATGTTCCCCTAGGCTGCTAATGTTCCTGAAATGGGCCCCTTCAAAACACCACTGGGCAAAACATTCCGGGAAGTATTTGGCTTCCAGTATCGCTGAAGGCTTGGCAGGCGACATGTGGGCAGGGAGGTGTAAATAATGTCACCTCGCACCACGAGGCACACCTCAGAGCGCCGCTTATCAAGCCCAGACACAGCCAACAGAGAGGACGGGAGAATGCATTTTTTATCTGTTATAAATTATGTGTTATATTTTAATCATGCATCGCCTTCTTAACAGCACAATCTCATTACTGGAGAATAATGAACACACCATAATCAAACAGCCCTGATGGCATTTCATTTATTGATGAGTGTAAATCTAAGTGTAACACCACAAAGCAATTACAATGGCTGTCTTAATGAGCAGCTTCGTTTACGTTGGTTGATTGCCAAAGAGAAAAGCATTGTTTTGCTGCACTCCTCGATTGATCATTGAAATGAATCCCCCCCAATGCGCATGATAAACAAACAGTAAAACTAAATGTAGGATAATTTGCTAACAAAGCCCAAAGTGCATTGTTTTATAAATGAAGAACGAGGTGTCCAATTATTTAGAATTCACCGGCAGGGTTTAGGTTGGAGGAAGTAACTGCTTCATTAAAACAAATAAGCAATATGGCTAAACTTTGTTTAAAATCATATTCAATTCTGAAAGATGCAATAAATGAGTGCATTTTCATGCACTCAAATCTGGGTTTAAATAGTCAATACCAATTAAAAGTCCTAGTCCTGCATGTGTTTGCCAGAAAATAGGAATCATTTATTTATATTCCTAAAAAAAGGATTTGAAAATGAGAAATATATTTTGGGGCATTTATAATTAGGAGAAAGACTGAGACGTCATGGCTGCATTGGCTAAAAAGAGGAGCAGAAGTAACATGGATGTTGCTCTTCGCGACCTTCCAATTGGTGACATGGACCCCGGCCGCGTCTCTTCAGACCCCCGTTGCAGAGCAGCCGATACGGGGCGGTGCACGGCAGCTAGTTAGCCTGAGTGCAGGCCAGCAGCAACACTTAAATCTATGAGACGTTTTGTATTCAAGACTATTTCTGCGTTGAACACATTTGAAAGAAAGTCAAGTTAGCGGAGCTGAATGTGGTGACCTTGCTCTACGCGGTTGGAGATTACAGGCAAACGAACGGCAGAACGAGGCATTGAAGGAGTTAAGAAGCACATTCACAAACCCTGACTCCCATCACTTCTGACACCAATTAAAACTCGACCATACATCTGCGGTAAATTAACATCAGCATGGCTGGCATACCCCCGAGACCTTTATGTGATGCGCTGGAAGTTGTTCAAACTTATACGGACAAAACTGTGAGGATGAAATACAGCATGTAACATCGGAGAGATTCTTTCACCCAAACAGCTACTTATTTCAAACGGTAACGTTTGAACGGAGACATGAATCGGTGTGGAACCGAGTCATTGATTATGCAACGATATCAACATTAAATATTTATAACCAGTTATGTTATTGACACACGCTTTAGAGATGATACAATTTCCATCGCAGAAAGCAGTAGCTTTCCTTTCCTTTAAGATTTCCTTTCAACTTTTCTAGCACAACGGATGTGCGAAAAAATCAAAAATTACATTATTAATTAATGACAATAATGTGCTTTACTTTCTGGAAGCAAATGCCGTTACAGCCATTACAGACTCTGCAGTGGCTTCCTGCTGTTCAAGGCAGGTTGGTCTCATCGTATTGGAGATATATGATCCTCATGGACATTTCACATACGTACACCAACTGTGTTATGGTCGCTTTGGCATGGAGATACTGGCTGAGCCATGGAAATGACATGCGCTCTCTCTCTCTCTCTCTCTCTCTCTCTCTCTCTCTCTCTCTCTCTCTCTCTCTCTCTCTCTCTCTCTCTCTCTCTCTCTCTCTCTCTCTCTCTCTCTCTCTCTCTCTCTCTCTCTCTCTCTCTCTCTTCTCTGTCTGCGTTCTATATCTCTTATCTTCTATCTACTCATATATATTAATGTATATAACATGTGTGCGAGTGATATATATATACTATATATATAGATATATATAGATATAGATATATATATATATATAGATATATATAGATATAGATAGATATATATAGATACAGTATATATATATGAGGTTAGTGTGAGTGATTTAAATATATATCTATATATCTGAGGTGCATTTGTGTGGGCCTTCTGGCTCCACACTGACCCAAACCCACTCAGGCCAAGCCTCCAGATGATGACCCTCCCACCCAGGACAGTTGGGTAGGGTGGCGACCCCCCCTGGACCGGCGCTCCGTGTCCCGGTCTTGGGCGGCCCATCGAGGAGGCACGTGTGTCGGTGGTGAGCGGACGGCTGCGGAGCCCTGAGTGGACGGCTAATTATTACTTATTATAAGGCATTTTTGAGTTGGCTATCAAATCTGTCCTGCAGGCACGGAGGCATCTGTCTGACCTGATTTGATTGCACAGTCACATTAATGAGCCCGGTAATGACCCACTTACAGTGCAGACCCCCCACTCCCGCCCCCCCCCCCCCGTCTCTCTCCCTCCCCCTCATCGGCCCCAGCCGGCAGCTTAAAGTTGGGGGACAGGAGAGCTGTGACAATGTGTCTGTGGCCCTACATCTGTGTGTGTGTGTGTGTGTGTGTGTGTGTGTGTGTGTGTGTGTGTGTGTGTGTGTGTGTGTGTGTGTGTGTGTGTGTGTGTGTGTGTGTGTGTGTGTGTGTGTGTGGTGTGTGTGTGTGTGTGTGGTGCGTGCGTGCTGTGCGTGAGTGCGTGCGTGCGTGAGTGCGTGCGTGAGTGCGCCTGCATGCAAAGAAGTGCATGTGTGTGTGTGTGTTTGTGCTTGTGTGTGTGTGTGTGTGTAAGAACATGTGCCTGTGT
Organism: Melanogrammus aeglefinus; assembly: GCA_900291075.1. Lineage (NCBI taxonomy): Eukaryota > Metazoa > Chordata > Actinopteri > Gadiformes > Gadidae > Melanogrammus > Melanogrammus aeglefinus. Next base: position 52,300 of record OLKM01000383.1, on the reverse strand, counting down.
GTGTGTGTGTGTGTGTGTGCGTGCGTGCGTGCGTGCGTGCGTGCGTGCGTGCGTGCGTGCGTGCGTGCGTGCGTGCGTGCGTGCGTGCGTGCGTGCGTGCGTATGTGTGTGTGAGAGCCACAGAGAGGCAGAGAGAGGCCCTCAGGAGCCCTGTGAATCACAATAAGTCCCTCCGAGCGCCCCCCCCCCCCACCCCCAGAGTGTTATCAAAAGGTTAATTTGTTTGTTTCAGTGATTAACTGCTCTCATTTATGAACGCGGGTCGTCGACAACGTGTTTTGGGTAAGCGAGGACAGATAATGTGTAAAGTGGAGTTCCTCTGTTTTCTCTGCGCTATAATCCAGCGCTTGTGTTAGCCACCGTGGTATGACACTGGGGAGAGAGGGGACCAGGACCCCCTTGGAACAAGCGGCCAACAAATAGTTCACGTAAATAAATCAACCTTTGAGAACCTCTGAAGAACAAATCAAAAGGAATAGACCGTTATCCCAGAGGAAACGGTTTTTTACTTATCGATAATTCGGTTTCATTTACACATCCGCGTGTGTACATCACGATGTAAGCCAACACCGGCCACTTAGGTCAATGTGGGAGATACAGCGAGGAGACGTCTGCTGTCTGTCTGCCGCGCCGTGTAGACGCACACTCCGGGCCTAAACTGTGTGGGGGCTTTGTCTCAATCGTAATCACAACGATGACCCACACGCACCCTCTCCCCCACGCCGAACGACCCCCACATCACCACCACCCCTACCACCACCCCCACCTTCCCCGACACCCAACCCAGTCTCACGGAAATACGTGACACTGTCACGTCATCTAATCTATTCATTCGTGAGCTGGGGCACGTCATTTCAATTTTTTCCGTGCCAAAAAGTGCAAATTTCTTCCAATATGACAGCTTTTGGCCACCCGTTTCTACTTTCACCTTTGATTCTGAGAAATTGTGACAATTCACGGATACATTTAATGCAGGTGCGCTGCTCTGTAGGCAAACCGCGACGGAAAAAAAGGAAGCTGCTCATCTCTTCTTTTTAGAATGAGTTTGAAATTTGTGCTTTTGGCACGGAAAAAAATTGAAATTACGTGTCCCGGATCACGAATGAATAGATTAAATGACGTGACGTGACGGTGTCACGTATTTCCGTGAGACTGGAAGAAAGAACAACAATACACAGTAACCACTTCAAATTACCGAGCGCTCAAATGCGACAAATGGGGAGCACATGTGTGGGGTGGGCTTTGTGTAAATGGCCGCCGCCTTTCCCGGGCTCTCACTCTCGTCGGAGCGTCGATGTTGTCTTTGTTTTGTTTTGTTGTTTTTCCGAGCGCACAACCAGGATTCCTGAGGTGAATTCCTTCGCTGCGTCAACGACATGTCTGGCATGAGAAGACAATAAGACTGAATAACCAAACAAACATGATAAAACGCACACACACGCATACACGCACACAAACAATCGCACACACAAACACACACAAACAATCACACACACAAACACACACACGCACCAACACAAACACACGAAAACACACACACAAACACCGAAAAACACAGGCCTACAAAGATGAGCATTATTACCAGGAGGGAAGCAGCTATGGGAGGCGGAGAGAGGATGAGACAATGGCGCTGTATGGATTTAGTGGCGCAGGCCCATTAAAATTCCATTTGTAGTGTAGCGGTCTGCAAGGCAGGAAAACAGCTAAGTCTGAGAGCACCACACAGGGCCAGGCACAGGCGCCATGTGGCTCAATCCTCTCCTGAATTTGAAAATTTCGGTTCCTTCCTGTGATCAGTCGGCCTGCGGCAAAACTGGCACTGCTGGACTCTGGGTGTCTGTGTGTTGTGTGTGTGTGTGTGTGTGTGTGTGTGTGTGTGTGTGTGTGTGTGTGTGTGTGTGTGTGTGTGTGTGTGTGTGTGTGTGTGTGTGTGTGTGTGTGTTTGTGTGTGTGTGTGTGTGTGTATCTATGTGTATGTCTATGTGTGTGTGTGTGGTCGTATCTATGTGTATGTCTATGTGTGTGTGTGTGGTCGTATCTATGTGTATGTCTATGTGTGTGTGTGTGTGTGTGTCTGTGTGTGTGTGTGTGTGTGTGTGTGTGTGTGTGTGTGTGTGTGTGTGTGTGTGTGTGTGTGTGTGTGTGTGTGTGTGTGTGTGTGTGTGTGTGTGTGTGTGTGTGTGTGTGTGTGTGTGTGTGTGTGTGTGTGTGTGTGTGTGTGTGTTCCTGTGTGTTCCTGTGTGTCCGTGTGTGGGTGGGTGTTCGTGTGAGTTCTAATGTGTAACTCAGTGTGTGCTTGTGTGTGCAAAGGTTTGTGCTTGTGTGTTTGTGTGTATGTGTGTGTGAATGTATAAGTTGAGGCAATGCCAGGCTCTCTGTCATGATACAAAGCATCCCTTTGAACCCACCAGCTACATTATACCAAACAGATCCCATTTCAATTGTATTAATTACATACACAGAGCAGAATGTAATTGCTGGGAAATGCAACTCTAACATAATTACTAATAGATGCAGTCGCTCTGGCAAATTCCTTCAAATGCACACGCATACACACAAAGGGAGAGAGAGACACACACACCTACACACATACAGAGGAGAGAGAGAGAGAGAGAGAGAGAGAGAGAGAGAGAGAGAGAGAGAGAGAGAGAGAGAGAGAGAGAGAGAGAGAGAGAGAGAGAAGAGAGAGAGAGAGAGAGAGAGAGAGAGAGAGAGAGAGAGAGAGAGAGAGAGAGAGAGAGAGACACACACACACACACACACACACACACACACACACACACACACACACACACACACACACACACACACACACACACACACACACATACAGAAACAAAGACATCCAATCCCATATTCTCTTAGTTTGAAGGTTGTGTAAGTTGTTTCCATGGTGATATTCAAATCGTTTCCTTTCTACCCAAAAGTCATATTCACGTATACAATTTATAAGGTGACATTACTCAGAATATGATGTGCTGGTAAACTGAAACCGAAAACGTTAAACATATATCACGCCAGAATCCAACCTTAAACGCAAACACGGAATTCCTGGCCGACGGAAGTGGGTGAATATTTGATGTTTAGAATGGATTTATTGGATTGTAGGGGGCCACCTGATTAATGGCAGCCATGAGCTCTCTCTCCGTTTCTGCTTACAGTACAGAGCTGGGTCCAGCGTTCATACGTCAACCCCTCACACTCATCTCTCTGAACAACGCAAACTGCACCGGAGCACCCAGTAGTACCCGGGCCCCTGTCCCTGGAGTCCGCCTGAGCCCGGGAGCCACCAGCGCGCCGTCGGCCCCCCCGCCAGCTCACACAGAGGACCCTCTCAAAACTAACCATCGTCCCGCATCAACCGAATCATATCGGGGTCTTTTTTCACCTTTACCTTCGTCCACCGTTGCAAAACGATCGATTCAAACGCAGATAAATCAAAACCACTCGCTCTCTTAATTCACACCTCGTGTGGAATCCATCGGAGGTGTGCAGAGATTACCCGTGATTTATAGATATAATAGCCGTACTCACACACACACACACACACAAGTTTGCTCAATAACAGATATTTGGTGTTGCCTAGCAACTGCCGTCGTGCTGCCACAACATCGGACAGCACCCTGCTCCTGGAGGCAGGCTCCATCTCGCAGGTTCCCTCCGTCTCCTAATTGGCCAGGTGGGCAGCCGCCAAAGGCTCACTGGTCGACTCTCCCGGGCGACACCCGTCGAGGTCTTAAGTGACAGGCCGCGCGGGGACCAGTGCGGGCACGCTAGACCCGGCGCATGTGCACAAACACAATGGGTTGAATCGCTGAACGGGGGGCAGGCGATGTGGAGAAATACCCGCACGTATAGCGTCCCCCTCCCCCCCGTCCCCCCCGCTCGCTAATAATACATCAAGGGCAGTTGGACCGCAGCTCACTCAGCGATCAATTAGAAGCTGTTCATGAGGTAAATTGTGTGGGAATGGATGGCGCTGGATGCACTTGGAGTAGGGGAGAGTCAACAAACTGTGGGGCTAGGTGGGTAATTATGGGGAAGCACCGATGAGCGATGGGTGGAGGAGAGCTGGCTGCTGCTGCACGCAATCTGCTCTCCTGCTGGGATGCATGGATGATGCACAGCGAACGGGCACAACACGCACGGCTCAACACGGGCACCTGAAACAGGCTCTTTACCAGGACGGGTCCGTCGCCAATCACACTAACAACCCGCAAGACTCGTTGAGGTCGGGATTTTGAACTTGTGGGTTGCATGTGCCAAACCTTCATCTTTAGGATCCAGCCCATGAATTAAAATGTGAATTGAAATTGAGACGTTTATTGGCCTACTACATTTTTGGAATTTAGCCTGAGTTTTCGCAGCTTTTTGTTCGCTCCATGTTTTTACCGTTCATGAAGGATTGTTGATTACTGTGATTTTGGCAAATAGCCTTAAGGGTCGTAACTCAGTGACACTGTGTCACTAATGACACATGTGGGTCCTTGGGTTAGACCAGTTGAAATAGAGGACATCTTGTTCAATGTACACTGATTCGTTTTTATTTGATCTGGCTCCCAATTTATTTGCGAGTATTGTTTCAATTCTCGAGGAGGGCATTTAAAAAATAAACAAAATCCAACGTGACGAACCTCAGATAAGAGTACAAACTTTAGCACTTTCTATTTTTACACCGTACTCTGCCTCATTGCACGATGCTTCACATAAAAAGCCTTTTTTACTCTTGAAACTACATGATTTCAATATGTGGCAACAGTTGTATTTGTGGCTGACATCACTCCACAAATTAGCTACAATCAGGTTTAGAACAAGCTACAACTAGAAGGGCAAAGTAATTCTTAATTAGTTTGCTTTTCAACCTGTTGTCATTACTGCGAGAGAGAATGCAGCTGCTAATTAGCTTAGCCCTAAAAATAGCCTTGATTTTAGATTATCCTCCACAACAGGTTGTCCGAAACCACGCTCTGGGTTGTATAATGGTCAGGGTTTTCCTGGGTTGACTAACATACTGTCTAAAAGGCGATGGATTTAGTTATAATCATATTTTGCTTAATATTTTTCAATCGGCCTCTTCCCCTGCTTATGCGTCAGCATCCTCCACTCAATTATTTATGGTGGTAGAAACATGCTCCTGGAGACAGACTCATGTGTTTGGCGTTGTGTAGGTCTTGCTCACATGCTTATTAGTGTACAGAACACATCTGCATTGGTATTCATTATCCAACTACCCATCTCAATGTAGGCCATTCAATGTGTGTGTTTGTGTTAGTGCGTGTGTGTGTGTGTGTGTGAGTGTAAATGTCTATCTTTCTGTGTGCGTGCATGTGTGCGTGCGTGTACGCGTGGTTGTTTGGCTGTGTGGTTATGTGTATGTGTATTTCTCCGTGTCTGTGGGTGGGTGTGTGTGTTGTGTACCTTTCTGTTTGTGTGGCTTGTTTTCTCATTAAACGTCACGCAGATGCAGAAATCCCAGACACTATCAGTGTGACGGCCTCTAAATGACACCGTCGCCTCCCGGCCTTTCCACCGTCCAGACGAGATAATAAAGGACGACCTTGACATGACTTTCAAGACCGTCAGCATGATTCTTCTTCTGCTGATGTCGTGACGTCATTGTGTTTGTCATCCAATTGCAGCGGCCAGACTGGTCTGTGGGTGCTGATCACCCCGGCTCTTTGGAGAGCTACGGGTAACCAACACACAAGGTTGTTCTCAGAGTCCTCCTGCAGTGCGATAAACAAACCAAGTCCAACATAACGTCCCTACATCGCCCCATCGTTGAGAAATGTTGCATTCACACGCCTGTGATGGAGCTAAGGTAACGCCTTTTTTTTGTGAATGTGATTAACAGGCAAAATGGATTACTCAAATCAATCAGGGAATCAGGGATAACTCAAACCAATCAATGGTCTCATACAGAGAAGCAGTGGCACAGTCAACTTTCGGCATTTCACTAACTATTAGGTTAGTTATGGGATTTAGAACAAATTACACTCAATAGTGTTTAATTCTCGCCTACAGGCTACGGCACCCCCAACATGGCCCCCGTTCGTAAATAAACTGAACCAAATTAAACCCGTGAGTGATTCCGTACGTGCTATCTCTGGCAAACACAAGTCACGACTGTCTGAAACAACTAAAGTGATGCACTAGTGGTGCTCCGAAAGAGCGGAGCCTGCACACGCCACATCTGAACGTGGCACAGTTGTCACTTCCGTTCAGAGACTTTTCTCTGTGACCTAGTCAAGGTGGAAAGTCTCCGCTTTGATCTCAGGGGGATTTGACGAGACGGGAAAAAACAAGCACAGACAACGGGGGTAACACTGCTAGTCTGAGCGCCGACGTCAACCCCGATAATTCTTGAAAAGACGGAATGGTAAAAGAACTATAAACCATAAATAAAAATAAAAGAATGCAGAACGCAGACAGGAGAGAGAGGACTATCGTGGGTTGTGCAAACGTACCCTGAAAGGCAGATCTGATGCAGCCTTAAGGCTGGGGATACTTGACGATAAACACGTTTTTTCCCCAATGTCATTCTAAAGCAAGGTCTTTACATGGGGCCCGGGAGCGTGTTGCTGAAACAGCCCCGAAGGTGGCTTCGCTGTAAACAACTCTGTTGAATCAAAGTATATTTGATTAGTGACATGCTATATGACTTTTTTTTCTCACATCACTAGAACACCAACCGTTCCTGTGCAACATGCCATGCCGCTGAATAGAAGCTAGTTTGTGCATGACCCCATCTCATTTATGTTTTATAAATAGTATCTGTGTTAATTATGAATATAATATTTTTCTGCTATGAATAATATATTAAATGTTCTGAATTCGTACAATTGTGCTGTCATTTCCAAGTGTAGTGCGTTCTATCCATCCTAATTGTTGGTAATGATCTCCAAACAGTCCTATTTAATGTTTAGACGGAGCAGATAATATGACACATTATCTAAACCTCATGTCTCCACTTCATTCCAGTGATGGACCAAATCTCTCAGCCCCCCCCCCCCCTCCGGTCTCCTGAGGCGCTGGTTGGATTTATTTTTTCTTACTGGGTCTGAAGCCATGACGACGTGTCACTTGAAATCATGTTGTAGTTTTGACACGTGACACATTATTTTTTCCAAAGGCGCACGGCGATGCGTTTACGTGTCGGAGCTCTCCCTACTATCAGGAGGGAAAGCCTTCATGACGTTGTATTCTCATATCATACAGAAGGAACATTGTTCAATGTGCTGGTAGGCCATTCAATGTGTGCGTTTGTGTTTGTGCTTGCGTGTGTGTGTGTGTGTGTGTGAGTGTAAATGTCTATCTTTCTGTGTGCGTGCATGTGTGCGCGCGTGCATGTGCGCGCGCGCGTGTATGTGCGTGTGTGTGCGTGTGTGTGTGTGTGTGTGTGTGTGTGTGTGTGTGTGTGTGTGTGTGTGTGTGTGTGTGTGTGTGTGTGTGTGTGTGTGTGTGTGTGTGTGTGTGTGTGTGTGTGTGTTCAATATTTCAGGTAAGTGTATGATGTTTTAATTTTTTTTTTCATAATTTTTGAAGCCTTTGCAATTATATTGCGGTGTTTGACTCACATTTCTTTTACAATATTGTCTTGTAGTGTATTCTAGATAACATAATTTGACCTAAATTGCAGTGGGAAAAGGATCAAGACGAGACCGAGTTCCTGTGTGGATGGAGTCCGTCCCCCTTCACCTCAGGCACCCTCAGCACCCCGCTACCGCAGTTGAAATAGTTCACCGCAGTTTGTTTCCAGAATGAAGGGCTTTTTGGTCGTCGTGATGTCACGACTAAATATGGATCCAACAAGCCACTGGCAACCGATAGAGCGCTTGATTAAAATAAATACAATAAACTAACAACCTCCACTCTCTATTCAAAGTGTTGGCTGCGGAGGCGTAAACTCTCTGTGCACACCGCACCTACGTTCAATTACGCAGGCGACGGCTGGCCGTCATTATGTGGCGTCTGCAGTGTCACCGAGTCCTGGCGGAAGGATGGCGGGCAGTGCTGTGTGATTGGCACTTAATGAGCCAATGTGAGTGACAATGAGCTTCAGCCTGGGGACCGCAACAGCATGGGGCGCCGCTAGGTCATGAATCTGGAATAATGAAAGAGTAAACGGTCTCCATCACCACTATTGATTTTCCTTTGCCTCGCACTATGCTTTATGCCCACTATCATCCACCAGCTTAGTGGCTGTTTTCCCATTAAGGGAAGCCACGCCGCGGGACCTTTAGTACTGGAGGGGGGACAAGCCATCGAGGGTGGAGGTGGGGGTGAACCATGTCCCCTAGCCCAACCCCCCCCATCCCCCCCCCAGTATATCTCCAGTCGCCTTTCAAAAATAACATTTACGACCTAGCCTTGACATATAGCAGCTAGTGCTGCTAATAGTAATGGTTGTGTCGTGTCTAACCAGTGTTCCGGTCAGTGTTTTCTGTGGTTGTATATTAATGGATAAATAGATAAACCAGTGAACAGGGGACTGACCGACTGAATGACTGAGTGAATGATGATGGAATGAATCAATCAAGAGATACAGAGGAATCGCGGTTCAGCTCTGGAGCTTTCCGCATGTCAGTGTTGCTGTCATTAGCCTCCGTTTGAATCCCTTGAATGTAGCGCTGATGCCAGCCAGCCTCTCCCCTCCCAACACATCTCTTCTATGTCATTTATTTTCACAGATTTGTGTGACGGCTTGTTAAACACACGTTCTGCTATTACAACACTTTAACCCTCTAATTGGCAGCCCTCAATCCAACTTTTAAAAATTCCCATAATTCTTTGTAATTCATTGACAAATTCGGTGGATGGATACAAAACATTCAAATCATGATTATATGTTCTGATCTGAGATCGGTCGTCCGTTATGCTGATGCTTCCTCATGTGTGCTGTCCTTTCGGCTGTCATTTGGTTCTCTGTGTGTGTACTTTGAGTGAATAGGTAAGAGGAATAGTTGACACTTTTTTTAAGATTTTTGCTGCTGCCTGCTCCTACAATAAATTATATGATGATGCGTAAATGGCACAAACATCAAGATATTATTATACATGAAAGAACATCCAAAATGGAGTGCATATGAGGATGAGATGAGATGATAATAATTGGATGGCAACATGTCAGATCAATTTAAACTTTCACCATTGTATGAAATATGGGGCTCAGATAAGCAAGTATGGCATCAAATGTCTCTGGTTCCGAGATTAATATTTAGTATTGTTGTTTTGGTGTATCCACAAACATGTGTATGGGACGTATTGAGCCAAGCCACTGTTAGCTAACATCAACAGGCTTTGAAAAAATCAGATTCAGTACGTCCGGCAGTGTGTACCGAGTGTCCAACCCACAGCCTGCACTAACAAATCAGTCAACACAAGCTCCATTACGACCACAAAAATATTGAAAAACAGTGAATAAAAACATTTATTCATTTATTCAGGACTGTTCAATCTCTCCATCCAACTTCATCCAAACTTGAAATCAACAACTTTCAAATGCCAATTGATCTCACTTGTGTGTGTCTGCAAGTTTATCTCATTGTACGGTCTTTTCTCTATGTGTTTCTTTGTGTGTCTGTGTGTGTGTGTGTGTGTGTCTGTGTGTCTGTGTGTGTGTGTGTGTGTGTGTGTTTGTGCATGCATGGAAACACGAGTGTTTGTGTGTATCGGAAAAAAAAATCGTAATGTCCTTGGCCGATGTTTGGAGTCAAACATGCTGTTGCACACCACACACACACACACAAACATAGTCACACACACACACACACACATACACACACATACAAAGACACACTCATACACACACACACACACACACACACACACATACACACACACACACACACACACACACACACACACACACACACACACACAAAGACACAATCACACACACACACACACAAAGACACACACACACACGCATCCAAAAACACATGGCTTGGAAACAGTGGGGTCTGGGAAGAGGAGGAGGGGATTTGAATGCAGCGGGGTGTGAGCGGGGATAATGGAGGACCAGTGCGTGTCCTGGGACGCCAGTGGATGGATCCACCATTGCGAGGGTGATGAGACCTGAAGGGCGACAGGGAGATGGAGGCATTGAGGGAGAGAGCGGGCGCGGCCCAACGCTCTGTTAGGCGCCTAATGGAGAGACAGCAGGGAGGCAGCGGGCTCTGAGGGGCCCGGCGCGCCCAGGACCGCACCGGGCAGACTCAGAGCAGCACCGAGCAGACTCAGAACAGCACTGAACAGACTCAGAACAGCACCGAACAGACTCAGAACAGCACTGAACAGACTCAGAACAGCACTGAGCCACCACAGAACAGCACTGAGCAGACTCTGAACAGCACCAAGCAGACTCAGAACAGCACTGAGCCACCACAGAGCAGCACCGAACAGACTCAGACCAGCACTGAGCAGACTCTGAACAGCACCGAGCCACCACAGAACAGCACAGAGCAGACTAAGAACAGCACCGAACAGACTCAGAGCAGCACTGAACAGACTCAGAACAGCACTGAGCCACCACAGAACAGCACTGAACAGACTCAGAACAGCACTGAACAGACTCAGAGCAGCACCGAGCAGACTCAGAGCAGCACTGAGCCACCACAGAACAGCACCGAATAGACTCAGAACAGCACCGAACGGACTCAGAACAGCACCGAACAGACTCAGAGCAGCTCCAAGCAGACTCAGAGCAGCACCGAGCAGACTCAGAACAGCACTGAGAAGCGTCAGAAGAGTACTGAGCAACAACAGAACAGCACTGAGTCATATTTTGGCCAAATTGTGGTATCTTACCTAGCTCTGTTCTCCTAACGCTGCTGATTCACCGTGCCTCATTGGCTATATTCTAAGCCAATCAGAGCGCTTTTTTTATTCCATAATCACTATCTGCCTTAGTTAGCTATTTGTCTCAGGCATTTTTTAACACTAAATACAAGATGAACTGATATGACAATGGCAACTATGGTGTGAGGCTCACGATATCTAACAATTTGAAGGCCATAATTATTTAAAAACATAGCTAAAAATGCATGACATAATGTTTCAGTTTGACCTAACTGAATTAAATAATGGGTGAGCCGGCCTCTATGCTATGTATTTTATATTCTACGTAGAAATGCATTTCAGTGTCTTTACAGAGTGTTTTCATTTCGGGGTCAAAGTCAATTATACTTGGAAGTAATCTGCTTGGGTAATTATGTGTGGAGGTAGATTGGACTCAGAGATACTGCATGAGATCCAAAGTCTGTGCCTTTGTTTCCTCTTCAATATCACTCCTAATTGGATCAAAAGTATGCAATGGCAACACGACTTGGACAATGGCGTGGTTCTAATAAGCTTACTGTGAACATTATCTCAGTGAAAAATATACCATTAGTGCAATTACGGTCTTCCTAATCATCTCATTATTTTTGTGACACACCAGTAGTCTTCTGGTGATTGGATCTCGTGCGAAACGTGAAACAAGGGGGCCTTAGCTATTCTTCTTATTAAAATAATTATTAGTAGTACTATTAGTATGTGCAGATGTCGTAGTAGTAGTTGTTTTAGTATTCGTTTTTGTATTTGTAGGTAGTGTGGAAAACAGGATTTGCAGTATTTTTTACTATATTATTTATAACAAAACCTTGCGTTTCTTTGCATTATACTGAAGTCAAAGTAAAGTCCTTGACCATTCAAAGGGCTCTAGCTGACGTAATACTGTACTAATGAAATCTGGTTGAAGGACTGTTTCCTTTCACATCATATTCAGGTTTCTTCCTTTCACGTCATATTTGACCAATCCTGATCTGGGGGCGGGTGCTGATGCCTGATTAGCCATGCTTGATCGGCAATGTGTGACAGTGAGTGAAATATGATCGGCTTGTTTTTCTCAAATCTTCTGTCAAAACATTTTGTGATTATGACAACACAACAGATCAAGCGTCACCAATAAATACTTGACGAGGAGTCGTTCAGGAGTCTAAAATGACCGCAACCAAGGAAATGAACCAACATTACCAACATATTTTGCGTTTCACAATGAAGGTCCATCTGACCTTGCCTGGGCAGAATTAGAGCAGATTTAAAAAAAAAATCCAGTTCAACAGCTTTGAAACCAGACAGAACCAAGCAGAACTTGCGAGATCTGGATAGTCTCATGATGCAAGAAACAGCAGGTTTACACGATACCAGCAAGGTGACTTTATAGTGTTTTTCCGAGAAATGTATTAGAGAGAAAACATTGAAAGCTACGTTCTCCGAACTAATGTTTAGAAACAAAATTTGAAGGTTCTGAAAAGCCACTGGCATCAAGGGTGTCCATCTTGGTCCCTGTTTCCAACACAGGCCTCTGTTTTATAGCATCGACTCTGCTGTTTCACTATTAGTTTGGTGTTCGAGCCTGTTCTCATAACACTCGCACAAGTGGGAATGAGTTCATTGAAAAAAAAAAAAAAGCTACAGAAGAAAACGAGTTAAGGGACTTGAAGCCCCCAAAAGGACTACACTGCACTCCACTCAAAAGGAAAAGCCCTAAATGGCTTTCTGTGAGGAACTGCTCAGGGACAGCCCCAGCAGTGTACACGTTTTGCATGCAAATGCAGCTTTGTGAACTACAACTGGACAGCCTATCATCATCCATAGGAGCCAGGGGAGACTGTGGATTAAGTTTTAGGTTTTACAAACATACATACATACATACATACATACATACATACATACATACATACATACATACATACATACATACATACATACATACATACATACATACATACATACATACATACATACATAGCATACATGCATACATGCATACATGCATACATGCATACATGCATACATATATGCAAACATATATGCAAACATACATACCTACCAACCTACATACATTTATTCTCTCAATTACACACACTCTCATACAAACATGAACGCAAACACACACACACACACACACCAAAAATAAAAATGTATGCAATGTACAAAGTATAATACCGTGTTGAATCCCTCTGCTCTGTAGTGAACAACAAAGTCCCAACTCAAATTTGTTTTGGCACCGCAATGGTACCAAAATGCTGCTTGAGTCTCCAGCTTCCGCAAGAGATTCAAGACTCCCTGAGTCAGGGTTCACCTGGACTCTGCAAAGCCTCCTCCCTCACCCCCCCAACACCCTCCTCCTCCCTTAATCTCCTAAAAACACCCCCTCTTAAAGATCTCTTATTATACTGTATGTCGTACAGCCTGTCACTTACTGTACGCACTTATTGTTTGAGGTACGTCCTGGCACTTAATGTGCGCACTTATTGTAAGTCGTAGGTTTATGGCACTACAAAACAGTACTTAGCGTCGTGTAGCATCGTATCCTAGCTATCTTTGTTGTGTACGGGGAATGCGTTAACCTTGCTATTGTTGGTGCTTGGCACTTGGTTCTATGAACATCCTTACGGTACCGGCAGGGATAAATTCTTGTTTCCCTTTCTTCTGACACACGTACTTATGTAAGTCACTATGGACAAAAGCGAAATGCACTCAATGTAAATGCAGTGTGCATGTTGCTCGGCCTTCAAAGGATCCTCTCAGAGCCATAATGAAACCCTTTTCCTCTCCCACAGGAGTCCTCCTGTTCCCACAGCGCCGTGGGTGACGGTGGGTGGTCACAACAACGCCACACGCGCCTTAACTGCCAAAGTGGCGTTGTTTAGATGCTGTGGATCCATGCTGGGGCCCCCCCCCCCCCCATTCCCCAGCCTACACAGCCAGCGTTTCTATGGTTCCCCTCAAGGTCTGCTTGGAGAAACCTGAGGGAGGTGACGCGGTCGAGTCCTCACTTTGTGCATCCGCCGAGGCGATATATCTGAAGGTCAACGACGAGCCGACGGTAATCGGTTTCTCTCCACAAGCACCCGGATCTCACGTGATTAGCGTCTCCCACTCGCCGGCTTGCGACTGACCCTCTTTGACAAAGAGGGGCACTCGTGGCCGCTCCGTACAGTGAACAAAGAGATAAAGCACGTAGATGTGTCACGTAAATAGCACGGAATAAATCAGGCGCTGGAACAAACCTGCCGTGTCGTTCGCCCCGACGGCAGCACTTAGGTCCCATATCGGTGCGACGGCTTTCGCTACAAGATCTGTGTGGTCGATCCAGCACTACTGCAGAGAGCAGGGTGGGAGAACGAGGGCTCGAAACACGGGAGAACCACTCATTCCCTTCACCACAATCAAGGGTTCTTCAATGATCTGTTATCAGCGATATTGAAAATATACCTATCAAAGATAAACACATAAAGGTTTGTATTGAATATGCGTATTAAAGTTTAACATCAAAAGGTACGGTACTTCATCAGGATGTCCACGGTGTAACTTGAGCCGTTGTCCAGGCAGGATCATATCCAAGAGCAAAGCTACTCTTTCCTGTGGCTGATGAGGCGTTTGCCTCAGACTACAGCGTTCAATCCCTTTAGGAGGCCAACAGCGACCGGCCAGCAGGGCTGTGGGGAGGGGGGCTGCCTGGCGTCCCGGGGGGGGGGGTGCGGGTGCGTATCAGGTGGGCCACCAAAGGCACTGAGGTGGGGAGCCGCTGAATCTCCCCGCCTTTAATGAAGGGACCCTCTTCCTCCCCACGTCCCCGCCACTCTCATCTCACGCCCGGCGTCGGCGCGTGGCTTGGCACGACTCTTGAAGTCTCAATTGGACGAAGGCGGAGGAAGGAGGGGGCGGAGAGGGGGGGGGGTCGCAGGTGTTGATTAGACGTCCGCTTCACTTTGGGAGATAAGTCGCGGTGCGAACGGCCCGTTCCTGATTT